>CALNXK010000127.1:442500-457500 GCA_942486035.1 Porites lobata
TTTAACTTAAGAAAATCTATAGATCGAAGCTTTCGCTCAACTCTCTGTTTTATAAGGAAATACAAACGCTCAAATTGATTCTTTATTTTGACTTCATAACATATTTTAACGATTTAGGCCAGCAGAATGTAAAGAATTCCAGGAAAACAATTCAGGAAGCCGAACGGTTTTGAACTGCGCTAGAAGTTATTTTTATCAGTATGCAAATCACCTACCCAATCACTTGCTTTCCATCGAATTGAAATATCCTGACTTTTTTTTACACTTTTCGATTTGATTCGTTTCATTTTACATTATTTTGTGCAAGCTGAGCTCTTTCATGCGAATTTACGCTTTCAAAAGGAAAAAAACTTCTATTTCGCTTCACTTACGCTCACTGGTATATGCAAATTACTGTTCATCCGCCAGATTTCGCTGGAGACAAAAATATCGATTTTGAATTCCCAAATGCTTGCCTTTTGGGGCACCCCTTTTATTTTGGCTATCAAGATTTTAAAAGCTAAGCTTCAGACTTTTCATTCCAACGTTTTAATGCGGGAAAGCTAGGAGAAATGCTCCAACTGATTTAAGTCATGCAACACGCTTTAAGACCGCATAACCTGATCTTTCTGTTATCTTTTGTTCTTCTATTGTTTCCAAAACAATAACGATGTTTTACCAATTTCCACCTACAAATAATAGGACACATTTGATTGACAGAAAAATTTGCATTTACTAGCGACGCGTATCTACAGGCGCGATTCCGTAATGTCGAGCGACCGAGCCGCCATTTTTGTCAGCACTTCATGAGACGAACGACACAACAAACCCTTTTGGCTATAAACTTGGCGAGTCCACAGAAAACAACAAAGCTCTACTTTTCTTCTCAGGTAAGGAAACAGTTCAAACTTTTAGCGGTTCCATTTAAGCCATTACGCTGTTGTTTGCGAAAAGATAAACTTGTGAATTGCCATGTTTGAAAATTCTGCAAAGATCTATTTTTAAACTTACGCGTGATTTGATCTGTCAGTCAAATCGTACTTTTTAATGGTTCCTTTCTGATTTTGTTGAGACCACTTCGTGTGTATATACTAAAACAATTATTCTTTTCAATCTCGGTGAATAGTGGCTTTGGGAATATTTACCTCGCCGCTTTCGCGGCTCGGTAAATATTTAGCCACTATTCACCTCGATTTCAAAGAATATTATTCTATTATTATTCTTCAGTACTAGAGGTAGATCATTTATGAAGAAACAATGATTGTTGCAATTGTTCTATATAATTTTAAACTGTTTTATTTAAATTGCGCAATTTCTACAAAAATTTCAGTCTGTTATATAATCTCCAAAATCATGAGAATTGCATTCAGTTTCAACAGAATTATGGTGAATGTCCTCTTGATTATGATTAATATTTTATTTCACAGAAACTGAAATATCGAGTAAAAACGCCAAGTAGGTACAATATCGTGTCAATCGCCTCCTTCAAGCGTTAAGTCTCTTTCAGGATTGTTTACAATTTTAAATTTTTTACATCCTAAGGCATTTAAAATTCAAACTCTTAGAGAAGAAATCAGACTTCAGTAGAGTTTTACCCTGACGTGTTAAAACAACTCGACCCTGACCAGGACAACAACAACAACTTTATTTGTTCCCACCAGTATATAGAAATGTGGCCGAGGAGTACAGGCTGCCCCAAATAACTATGGAAGCTAAAGAAAAATGTCAGCCATACTTAGGTGATTTATCTATAATTATTTGGGTCAGATACCACACACACACACACCCAAACATAACACCCAAACACAAAACACACGCGCGCGCATGCGCACTGAGGCACCAAAACAAACAAAATAAAGGATGTCAAAGTAGAAAAACAACGGAAAGCAGAAGAATTATGGTGTTAAAATACTTTACAATTTTCAGTAGTTTTCAAGAAGAATTAGCATGAGGTTTTTCTTAAAGCGTAACTCGGAGAGGAAGAAGCTTTACATAAATGTCAAACATGTCAAACAACTTGACAACATTTAGATCTTTAAATAAAGGACTTGAATGTTCATAAAGTGAAAGTAATTATTCTTAATAGAAATTATTCTTAGTAAGGCAAAAAAAAACTTAAGGCAAAAATTTAAAATAAATCAGGAGGATACAGTTTTTATACAGTTATAAAAAACACCAAACCTCGTTACCACCAAGGTCCGGAAGGCATTAGATCCAGTTTCTCTGTGGTTTGCGGCTTTTGATGAAACCCACTGCTTAGAACATTCTTGACAATCAAAATCACTGTTCCTAATAAGCTCTAATGGGACCTAAAAGTTATCATGATGCTATAAAAGGCTGAGTTCTCAATGTATAACTTATTTTTGCATGAGCTCTAGAGAATGTATCGAGTAAGTCATTCAGGCTCATGACGAATGATTTCGTTCGCCTACGGCTAAAACTGGCTTTAATTTTGCAAATATTGTTGTGAAGATAGATAAAGCTGTGTGGCCTCCAATACTGACCTCTTGAATGGTTTGGCCCTACGATATATAACCAATGCCACGTTTTACTGTTTTCTACTACATTCAGAAGATATATTACTATTTGGGTTTACAAAACGAAAGCAAACAATAAGCAATTGAAGGCCGGGTTTTAGGAATAAACGAAGCAACTAGGGGAAGTCCAATTTCAAGAATGTTTGGAATTAGATCGCCTGTTTAAACAAGAGTCAGCAGTTTGCATAGAACAGGGGCACCCAGAGTCTGGTTTCTCCTAAATACCTTAAAGCTTGTATAAGGCCATCAACACTGCTAATTTAATCTGAACCATGCATTCCAAAATAGGTAGCTTTATGAACGTTTTTTCTGTACGGTTATCCCGGTCAAATTTAGCTTTTGGAATTTATTAGGGTTTCCCATTATTACGTTTTGGTTCCTTATCACTTAGCTGTTGTTATTTAACGTTTACGAAAACTAGGGATTTTCTGATACCTCTTTCCGTGACTCAGTGTTCTCGAAACCAAAATTTAGGTGTTCTTTCTAGCAAACATGCTGGCCACATCTGGAAAGTGATATGTCAACTTCCGAAAATCGTATATAGGGAGTTGATCGTAACACTTCGAGACGTATATGGCGGAGCCCCATTGCTAAGTAAATCTACCCATCCCAGAAAATTTGGTAATCACGTGACCGTACAGCGACCGACCGCCCGCCGTCCGTCCGCACCACAGGAAAACCAATGTTTACTCTCACACTTTTAGCTAGTTTGGGAGCCCAAGAGAAAACTAATTGCACAGGCTGCACATCAATGTTGTGATCAATTGACAGCTATCAAAACAGGGCATCCGCTGACCAGTATCACCTGACCGTACCGCGGGCTCAAGTGTCGACCCATCGAGGTCAAGTATTTCTTAAAGTTATCCGCTGACAAATTACCAGTTTCAAATGATCGCAGGCTCAAGTTTATTTTTTCCAAGGATTCATATCAAATATGTTGTGTTTATGTCACTATGGCCCCGCACTACTAGGATTTTGATTTCAAACTGACCTCGGAAGCGAAAATTCATCCAGATTTTTTAAAAGTACAGGCGGGGAAGACCTTATCTTACCATGGTCACGCGTTGGTCAAGCTCTACGTCCAATTTTTATACTCTGATTGGTCAAAATTTGACAGGTGAGTTTATGGGGAAAAATTATTCAGCATCTTGAAAGTAGTTTACTTTGACAGCTGAAGCTGACAGAGTTTTGTGTCAACTTGTGATGTCTTTTTCCTCTGGAGGTACAAAATGAAATACAGCTGCTATCAAGAGTCTTCTGTTATTCATGGCTGGTTTGTTTACTGGGTTTGGAAGAGAAATGCGTCGCTTGTCAAAATTCGGTAATTCGATTTCGGAGGGCATCGTTTTCGTTTTTCACCTTGCTTTTATGCGTAAGAGGGTTTAAAAGTCTCAAGCAACTGTGGCCTCCCTTGCTAGCTTCCAGGAACTGAATCTCGAATGGTAAGCCTAAGTAATTATTGTATTTGATGTTTGTGTTTCATGAAGTCTTGCACAGTTCACGCTGACAGTTTATGCGGCAAGTTTATGCACGTTTGCAGGATTTGAGTCAATGATCTGACCTAGTATCAGGTTTGATATAAGCTTACAGAACTTTAAAAAGCCTTCAGATATATTTGCTCACCACAAATAGAAAGAAAACGTTCCGAAGAATATTTAGTTATAAATTTGGCTATAGAAAGAAAACTTTGAGCGATTTTCTTGCTTCGAGGAGTTCACCTTCAAAAACAGTAAACACCGCGCCGGGAAACCGGCTAAAACATAAACTTAAGCTTTACGCTTAAAGACTCAGGATTTTTAGAGACACTTTAATACTTGTCTTCGTGAATGAAAATTGTTGTCTCTGTAAATGTTTCACGGAATTATATCTCTTTTTTTCATTGTTAGTAGTCTCTCTTGCAATTTTAATCGCTTGTCCGTGCCGTTTGTTTTCATCGTTCATGACCATCGCTTGCAGGAGTACTCAAAAATGTCGCGCTTATCAAACGCTTTATAAGATTACACATCGTTATATAACTGAAACCATTAAATAACAAAACAAATAATAATAAATTCGCTATTATGTTGAAACGTAACTCTGTTAAAGTTCATTCAAACACTCGACCACACTGACAGCTCGCACTAAAGAAACGAGAACCAGCTGGCCGTATGGGTGATTTTGGAAATTTTCTGAAATTTTTGAACGGTTTGGCTCGTCCTGAATATTGACTGAGTGCAATTTGTCTTGAAAAATTGTGAAATACCGCATTCTGTCCGGGCTCTGTATGATAAATAGTACTGTTTCACCTCAAATGTGGTGTATAAAAATTATAAAAGGTTGGTTTAAACACCCCCAGATTTGTTGGCAAGAATTTGTAAAGTAAACCTGTCGAACGCAAAAAAATTTGGCGTGATTTGTTTTCCAAGAATTTGTTTTCGAGGCCTAATCTACTGTGATCTTGAATGTGATCGAAGATGTTTGCTATTTTTTGGGTGTACATATAAGGTTATCAATTCGATGTAAGATGTTTCACTCTAAAATAACTTAGCCTTTCCCTCAAAAGTGACATGAATGTACGTGCCCTTAAGTTAAATGATTTATGGATTGAAAGGTTATTGTTTGATTTAAATTATAAATTTATTAAAATTGGAGCTTCGTTTTTAGCCCTGGCTAAATCTATATATTACGATTAGGTCATGCGCCGCTTTCAGGTGACTTCACCCGTTGGACAGGTTTTATAGTACTTTTTAGGTCTATGAAGGCCTCGTCACGTAATTATGCAAGTTCTATTTTTTGCCGGTGGATCTATTTCCTGGTGGTGGATGAAACAATAGAAATGGGGTGGTGGTGGTGGAAAAGCAATAGACCAGAGAACGAGGCTAGCCGTCGTAAACAAAGCTTTTTAAATCTCCTGAGACAAAATGGCCGTCGCGAGACAAAGGTCTATTGTAAGGTGGAAAAGAAAACTAGGGAGGAAAGTGAAAATTGTTTTTCGTGGTAGAAAGAGATATTTTGCCTTTTGTCCTCATTAAATTTGCACGATTTACGAGCCAAGAATCAATGAGCTGGGATTTGAACAATTTGTTGGACAATGAAAGCGCCAGCCAGTATAACTTGCATAATTACGTAACGGCTAAGTGACAACATATACCAACCAATGAATAGTTTCTTAGTTTTTAGTCAAGGAACAAAAAGCAGGGCCTCCATCGACCTAGAAATTACCAGAAAACCTGTCCAGCGGAATGAGTCACCTAAAATAGCGCATAACCTGATCTTAATGAGAAGTTCCTCGGTATTTTAATCATGGGATAAAGACAAAGGGTTATGACGTCATCAGCGTTACTGCATTCCTCAGCAAGTGAATACGATTTCTCCGCAAAAAGCGGGTCCATTTCATTTCTACTATACTACTGATAATATTGCAGAGAGGAGACGTTAGCCTTTATTTTCTAACATAGGCACGTTTAACGTGCACGAGCTATTTTGAATGCTTCAGTGTAAACGTATCAACAATCTACTGTTTTAATCCTAAATTTAGACTATTTTTTGCGCGAAATTGGGTATTGTTGTACATTAATGAAAACGCGAAACGCTGGGCACAGCTGATTCGATCATCATACTACAGATTCACTTAGTCTTTCCTTCGAACATCTGGTGCAAAATAAACAAATTGTTAAAGTACTATGTATATCAACTCACCAAACGTTGCTTAGAGGGAAGACTCAAAAGTGTCAAGGTTTCTTCATGGTGTCTTAAGATAATGAAGCTCGTCGAATACCGAATAGCTAAGAAATGTCACGTTTTTCATCATTGTTGTAGTTGGTTGCATCATCATTATTCACGAGGTTGTCACGTGCGATTCTATACGTTAAAAAGTTCATTGGTTCCTAGCATCAACTCATAGTACCTTCAACCTTATTGGTCCCTGCCACAGATATCCGAACACACAAAGCCACAAAGCCAGAAAGATACATACGCTCAGACCACTGACATATAAGCTATTTTTTTAAAAAAGTTCAATAATGGTATGTGTATGTGTAGTTGACCATTATCACATAAGAGTAGACATTCACCAGATGGCGCAAACTCATAAGAAAGTAAATAAAATACACTCAGTGGAAATTCGAAGCTTAACGACAGACGTCTGCATACACATGAAAAGGATCCATCACCGTCCTCTGACAAGCCACTTAACCTCTTGGGCTTCATTTTCACTCGGATGATTCCATCATCTGATGGCACAAGAGGATATTCAATTCACCTCACCCAAAACATTGGCATCATCTCGAATACATCCTCACAAGGCGAGCTATCCTATCGTGCATCAAGCTTACATGTAGCCTTCATGACAGCTCAGAAGGTGACACTGACCATTCCCTGGTGTAGAGCAAAGTGAAACTACAGGCAAAGAGAATCTACCACACAGACTGTGTGCAAACCATGCCTTGGCGTCAGCAAGACTCACGATGCACATAAAGTGGAGGAGTTCATAACTACGCTTGAGAAATCTCTCCCCCAGCCTCTTTATTGAAAAAGGGCAAGAAAGATTGGATTACTTCAGGGATGCAGTCAATGGATCAGCCATGCCCAACTTCGGCAAGAAGAAAAACAAATCTGCAGACTGTTCGAGAAGCATATAGAGACAATAACTCCAGCAATAGAAGAAAAGAGAAAAGTGTTAATTGGAGGAAAGACCTGTCCATGTGAACAAAATCTACAGGTTCTAGAGGCAGCACGTAGTAATGTGCAACGATGCAACAGACGCTGTGCAAATGAATACTGGCCTGACCTCTGTGCTAGTATTCATTCTACTGTTGAGACATTACTAAGGCCATATGTACGATGAAATCAAGCAGGCACTTGTTCGTTCTCAGAAAAAAAAACAGCCCCCTTAAATTTTGCTACGGGCGAGATAATCCAGGACAGAGCGCAACAGACCGAGCGCTGGGTAGAACATTACCCTGAGCTGTCTGCTAGAGAATATGGTGTCTTTGGAAGCATTGAACGCCACAGAGTGCTTACTCTGGATAATAAGCCTACTAAAGTGGAGCTGAAAGAGGCCCTGGAGTGATACTCTGCCTGTGCTAGAGGGAAGGAAGGTACCACAATGATGAGAGACGCAAACATAGTCACTCTATACAAAAACAGGCCGGCCAGAAGAGACTGCACTAACAATTATCAAGGCATGGAATTCCCCAGTATCGCTATAAAGCTCTTTGCTCGATTCTTTGTGAAGGGTCTCCAAGTGCTTGCAGGGAGATTTTATCCTGAATCATGGTGTGGTTGCCCTGCTAAACGATCAGTACTATTAGGTATAATAGCTTGTCCAGCCCGGCGATCAATTCGGTCAGTTTGGTCAAGGCTTCGCCGCAATGGCCACAAACGTTACCTTCATTTAAATCATCTTTTGGTGGGCACTTTCTAGCTGACCTAGTATTTTTTCCTTTTTCGGCCAAAGCAGAGCCATTTAAGCTTACATAATCATATCACTTCAATTATGCAACTTGCAATCCGTTGTCGACGAGCTCTTCACATCCCGCTGGCCTTTAATGAAGGCTGCCGTCTTTGCTTCGAACTATTTAAACGGGTGGTTCAAGGGGAATAATTTTTTAACAACTTGACTCACAACTGACTTTGAGCTGAGACGGTCTTCCGAATGAGTTATCCCAGATAATAAGGATCATTACGGTGAAATAAAGGAACATTTGATGGAATAGCTAAGTGTTACGTGTTGGTACATGAAAAAAGAGCTGGCCCCGGTTGTTCAAAAGGAGGATATCGCTATCAACTGCATAAATCTCTATCCACAGGGATAATAAGATTGTTTTACTCCCCTGGATAGTGATTTATCCGATAGATAGCAACAACCGGGGTCTGGTGTAATTACATTTCCCCTTAAATAAGCGATTTTGTAAAATTTACATAATTCTAAATTAAATTCATAATTCTCTGTGCATAACAGTTACTTCACTTGAATCTTTCAGGCAGCCTAAGGATGTGTACTAAGAACTGAATCAGATTTTTCTACATCTTAAGACCAGACTAGCCAGTCGTTGGCAACTCGTGACGCAATTAGATACTTCTGCAGTTTTTAAAATCCCCAATCACAAACTCTGTCCGAGGATCCTCAAGTATATTACAATATAAACTCTATCGAATTTTAATGAAATGATGCAAGCTTATCAGTTTTAGGAATTTCAATGTACTATCACATGCCTTTCAACATTTTAGACGTTCTTTTAATTCTTCCAAAATAGTTGTTCCTAACTTAAAATTCTACAAGAGAAACCACGTTTTTCAAACATGCAAAGAAACCTAAAAACTAAAAGATTTCTTGTAAATACAAGACTGCAGATACACGTTCTATAGACTTAAATTTCAACAAACAGAACTCATGATCATTTACTTCAACAAGTTAACTGCTGTAAGTAGCTTTATTTTGACGATCCGGGTAACCGAAATCTTTCGTAACTGTGTATTCCTGGGTAAGTCAATTTAACCGAAACAGAATGTTTCGTGGAATCACAGCTACGATAGCATCAGCTTAATTTACACTTTTAAATGACACCTGACCAGACCACAGAGTCGTTACGTATAAGTTAATGTTTTCGTAGCTATTTCTTAAACCAAAAGCTTATTATGATAACGTTTCTAACTGGCTTCCTTATTTTTTATCTAAGATTAACTCTATTTCCGTAGAACTATTTGCTTATTATTCTGGTCTTGTTTTTTTACCTGTTTATGTTTCAAAACAGACCCATATGTTCAAGGTTCAAGAAGCTATTCACCATGGAATGATTGCCGCAGATTTTCTTTCAAACACTAAACGAGTTGTCCAGGCTATCGAGCTGTGGAACGAGTGTTCAATACTACTAAACAACAAAACCTTGGAAAACAAACATGAACTTGCCACAATAGTAAGTATAGGGCTGTATAAGAGGCTGTTTTATGGAAATGCTGCTATTACGAAACTTTCACCAGCTATAGAATCTGGCAAAAAGCTTTTAGTCCTACTTCGTAATCGTAAGAGAAAAAAAGAAGAAGGTATCACAGCCTTGATCTTATCAAAACTGTACCTCCAAAAAGGTGAATACCAGGAAGCACAAGCATTCCTCAATATTGCACTCTGCGTTTACAAAGAAATCGAAGACAAAGACGGAGAAGCGTCATGCTACATAAACCTGGGAATTGTGTTTAGGTCTGTCGGTGAATATGCCAAGGCTGAAGAATATCTTCATAAAGCACTTACCATCAACACAGAAATTGGCGACAAACACAGAGAAGCGTCATGCTACGCAAACCTAGGAGCTGTGTTTTTGCATGTTGGAGAATATTCCAAGGCTGAAGAATATCTTCATAAAGCACTTACCATTAACACAGAAATTGGCGACAGAGAGGGAGAAGCGTTATCCTACATGAACCTAGGAAATGTGTTTCAATCTGTCGGAGAATATGCCAAGGCTGAAGAATATCTTCATAAAGCACTTACCATCAAGACAGAAATTGGCGACAAACACGGAGAAGCGTCATGCTACGGAAATCTAGGAAGTATGTTTCGATCTATCGGAGAGTATACCAAGGCTGAAGAATATCTTCATAAAGCACTTACCATTAACACAAAAATTGGCGACAAACACGGAGAAGCGTCATCCTACATGAACCTAGGAAATGTGTTTCAATCTGTCGGAGAATATGCCAAGGCTGAAGAATATCTTCATAAAGCACTTACCATCAACACAGAAATTGGCAACAAAGACGGAGAAGCGTCATGCTACGCAAACCTAGGAGCTGTGTTTTTGCATGTTGGAGAATATTCCAAGGCTGAAGAATATCTTCATAAAGCACTTACCATTAACACAGAAATTGGCGACAGAGAGGGAGAAGCGTTATCCTACATGAACCTAGGAAATGTGTTTCAATCTGTCGGAGAATATTCCAAGGCTGAAGAATATCTTCATAAAGCACTTACCATCAACACAGAAATTGGCGACAAACACAGAGAAGCGTCATGCTACGCAAACCTAGGAGCTGTGTTTTTGCATGTTGGAGAATATTCCAAGGCTGAAGAATATCTTCATAAAGCACTTACCATTAACACAGAAATTGGCGACAGAGAGGGAGAAGCGTTATCCTACATGAACCTAGGAAATGTGTTTCAATCTGTCGGAGAATATGCCAAGGCTGAAGAATATCTTCATAAAGCACTTACCATCAACACAGAAATTGGCGACAAACACAGAGAAGCGTCATGCTACGCAAACCTAGGAGCTGTGTTTTTGCATGTTGGAGAATATTCCAAGGCTGAAGAATATCTTCATAAAGCACTTACCATTAACACAGAAATTGGCGACAAAAACGTACAGGCGTCATGCTACATCAACCTAGGAAATGTGTTTCAATCTGTCGGAGAATATGCCAAGGCTGAAGAATATCTTCATAAAGCATTTACCATCAACACAGAAATTGGCGACAGAGAGGGAGAAGCGTTATCCTACATGAACCTAGAAAATGTGTATCAATCTGTCGGAGAACATGCCAAGGCTGAAGAATATCTTCATAAAGCACTTACCATCAAAACAGAAATTGGCGACAAACACGGAGAAGCGGCATGCTTCATAAACCTAGGAGCTGTGTTTGTTTCTGTCGGAGAATATGCCAAGGCTGAAGAATATCTTTATAAAGCACTTACCATCAACACAGAAATTGGCGACAAACACGGAGAAGCGACATGCTTCATAAACCTAGGAGATGGGTTTAGATGTGTTGGAGAATATGCCAAGGCTGAAGAATATCTTCATAAAGCACTTACCATCAAAACAGAAATTGGCGACAAACTTGGAGTAGCGTCATGTTACATAAACCTAGGAGCTGTGTTTCAATCTGTCGGAGAACATGCCAAGGCTGAAGAATATCTTCATAAAGCACTTCTCATCAGCACAGAAATTGGCGACAGAGACGGAGAAGCGACATGCTGCATAAACCTAGGAGCTCGGTTTACATATATTGGAGAATATGCCAAGGCTGAAGAATATCTTCGTAAAGGACTTACCATAGTGACCGAAATCGGTAACAAAGACGGAGAAGCGGCATGCTACATAATACTAGGAACTCTGATATTTAAGGCTGGTGAATGTGAGAAGGCTCAAAAATATTTTAACAATGCTCTTGAAATTAGCAGGGGGACTAGAAACATCCCTTTGCAATTTGAAACTTCTCTTGGCCTAAATAAGTGTTCTTTTAAAATAACAGGAAACATATCTGAAGCCTTATCCAATCTCCGGACAAGCATTCAAATTTGCGAAAAAATGCTTCTTTCTCTAGGAAGCAAAGATTGCCACAATATATCATTTTTTGACGAACACGCGTCTCCCTATCGGCTGTTTTGTTCATTGAGTTGTTCTAGTGGGAAACCCTATGAAGCTTTACACGTTGCTGAACTTGGACGGGCCAGAGCTCTAGCAAAACTTATGTCAAATCGCTACTCCATTGAAAAAGAAATATCCATCAACCCACAATCGTTTGTTGGCATCGAGGAAGTAATTAAGAAAAATGGAAACAGCACCTGCCTATACATCTCCTATGACTACAGTGACAATATCTTTTTGTGGGTTTTGAAACAAAGCAAACCGGTAGCTTTCCGAAAAACGAAACTTTGTGAAAGCTATGTTAGCAAGCACGGCAAAATCTCTGTATATGACCTGTTTGGAAACGAAAGCTTTTTAAGAAAATTTCACGTTTTACCTCAAGAGCAATGTGAAGACCGATCACTCTTCTCTTCATTCGCCAACCAGCGTCTTCTTGTAGATGAGGAAGAAGGAAACACAGACCCTGAACCGCCAACACTTTCTCAGGTTTACGACATGTTGATTGCTCCCGTAAGTGACTTGCTAGAAGGATCTGAAATCATTGTTGTTCCTGATAACTGTTTCTTCCAAGTTCCTTTTGCAGCATTACATGATGAAAGTAACCGCTATTTGTCAGATTCTTTCAGGATGCGCATTGTCCCTTCTTTAACGACTCTCAAGCTCATTCTGGACAGTCCAGCGGACTCTCACAGCCAAACTGGTGCATTGATTGTGGGTGAGCCAAATGTGATGAATGTGTATTTCAAGGGAGAGTTAGGGTCTCTCTGTCCGTTGCCTGGGGCGAAAGCAGAAGCAGAGATGATTGCAAGACTACTACCTCAATCTCACCTTTTAATAGGAGAGCAAGCAACAAAGCAGGCAGTCCTTCAGAGAATACCCTCAGTCAGTCTCATACATATCGCTGCTCATGGTGATGCCGAAAGAGGAGAAATTGCTCTTACCCCCCATGACTCCACGATGGGGATTCCACATGAAGCAGATTACTTACTGTCAATGACCGACATTTCACAAGTTAGACTCTCAGCCAAACTGGTGGTCCTTAGCTGTTGCCATACCGCACGTGGACAGATCAAAACAGAAGGCGTTGTTGGAATCGCTCGAGCATTCTTAGGATCGGGGGCACGCTCAGTGTTGGTGGCATTGTGGGCCTTACAAGACAGAGCAACAGAGGAGTTCATGGGAAGATTCTACGAAAACCTTGTCCAAGGGATAAGTGCAAGTGAATGTCTTCACAGGGCCATGAAGTGGATGCGAAATAACGGTTTCCCTGAAGTGAGGCAGTGGGCACCTTTCATGCTGATTGGGGATGACGTGTCATTTCACTTTAGTAAAGAAAAGTGAAGGTAATTGTTTTGTGACAATCAGGGCCATAGGAAGTCTGCCAGGCCTTTTTATATTGCAGTTTTATCAACTTGGGTGCATTTGGTACTTTTACTAGTACCAAGTAGAAAGCATTATTTACCTTTAAAAACCACATTATTGACTACACCTGAAGTCAGCTTTTACTATGACTGAGGTAAAATATCAATTAACCGCTTTTTACCATCGAAGATACTAAACACCTCAACTATTCGACCACACTTACACCCCATGCATATGTGGGGCTTTGCATTAAAAAAAAAAGGTTATTAAAAGCGCCGTATACTTACCGTAAAAGAATGATTTTACCTCTTTTCTCGTTTTTCTGATATATGAGGCACAAATAATTGAATATTCTTTTATTTGCTCTCACTCAATATGAACGTGAGGGTCTGCTGACAAAATGTTTTCTTTCTGAATATAATAGGAAGAGAATTTCAGATATGAAACAAAACTGACAAACATCCCAAGATAGTTTTTTGTTTGATATAAAGATAATCGGATTAAAAATATTATGGCGGAGATCTAGATCTGAGAATTGATCAAAAACACTGAAAACTACTAATTGTGGACTGTATATGGAGTCTTGACCGTAACTAGAGGGCTTTTCGCGGACACTGACTGAATTACAGTAGTACACTGGTTCTATACTTGAACCAAAGAAGGAAGACCGAGATTCCATAGCTCTTCAAGGCAAGAAGTTTCAAACCTATTTTAGCTGTGCACCCTGCATTTCATTTATGATGCCAGTAATTGTAAAGTTTTAGCAGTGAGATAAACTTTAATAAGTAAACCTCTTCCTTCACGATAAAGCCGGAGGATCCCTCTTCCAGGTAAAATGAACCTAAATGCTACTTACCCCAGCCTGAGTCTTTTGTAATGAATATATGTGCTTTACTAATTTTTGTCTCTTATACATTACTGTTGCAGGTATTACACTAACGACACACCATGGAATAACGAAACAGCCCTTCCACAGAATTCCAATGAGGTAATCCCTGGCGGAAAATGTAAAGAGTCAATCTCTGCAGCATATGAACTTTAATTAAAAGAATTAAAAGACAACTGACTTGCTTGGTCCAGCGGTTCATCTTTGCCGGCTTAATTATTTTTCCCACCTTGAGTAGCCTAATCTCTAAAATGTCTTGCAAAAGCACAAATCAACAGCCCTGTAAAAGTGTACATCGGTAGCTCGGACAATGATAAGGCTGTAATTGCCACACGAATAACATCAGGATTAGCCTAATTTCCCTGTCTTTTTAGGTAATTTGTTTAAAAAAACTTACTTCCTTAATTAGTTCGTAAGGCTACAACTAAAAAATACTTTTCATGTAAACGAGATTTTTGATCGCAAATTGAAGTTTGATTACAATTAATGCAAACAACATTGCAAGGTTTATAGTTTAGTAGAATTGTATATATTTTAGAGCCAATCTTTTTATGAACATAGAAGCAGTAGTTTTGCAACCTTGCATTATGAAATAAGGTTTGACCACTCAATTAAGTCAAATAAAAGCCTAGCGAAACCAATTTGTACTGACTCTAAACTAGCCCAGTTGTAAACTAAAGGTTATTTCACTGTATAATGTTCATGCCTGAGCATAAGTTACTATGTTAGTATAGAAGAGTAGTACTTGCTTTAAGAGCCAATTTCTGTAAATATCGAGAATCCGGCGACAGTTTCAAAATTTTCAGTTTCTTAATATTTTGCCCAAATAAAGCCTTTAGTGAGTTATTTTCGAAAATACAATTAAAACATCCCAAAGCGCTCGAGTTTTTTC
>CALNXK010000127.1:465000-512500 GCA_942486035.1 Porites lobata
GCTCTCAAAGTCAACGACGATAATTAAATATTCAATGAGATTAAGGACAAACTATAAATTACTTTTACCACGTTCTTAGTACTGTAGCCTTAAGGAGAAAGCGCGCTCCCTTTTACAACAAATAGGATTAGTTTTCATAGACCCCAATGGTTTTATTGTAAATTCGGCAAAATGACGTTGTCTTTGTTCCTTTGTTTTATTTATTTACTGTTATTGATTTATAATAGTTAGTCTTAGTATTCAACGTATTGTACAGTCCGTAATCCAGCCCCTGAATGGAAAAAAATAAAGCTATCTATCTATCTATCTATCTATCTATCTAAGCTATCTATCTAGAAACCAACACGATGGTGTTTACCAAGTTCCCTGACGTTTTTCACAGAGGAAAAAGTCTGGTCAAAAAAACAGCCGACAATTCCATACTGATGACGTCTGGGTTCCATACTGATGACGTCTGGGTGCTTCTATTGGTCGTGCTACAAGGGAAATTTGCTTCAACCAATCATTAGCGCTACCCAGATGTTGGTGCTGACACGTCATCAGTATGGAATTTCTGCAGTCGTTTCACAGACATCATTTCGCGGGAAAACCGGTGTCGGCGTCGGCTGTTTTCTAAGGCTACCTGCCCCTTACCCCTTGGAACTGATTTTCGTACGTATTAGAACACCAAATTTTGTCATTTTGGGTGGTCACTCAGGGAAAATGATTGCAGCACTCACACTAACATCTTATAATAACAGACTGTTAAATTTTAGGAGATTTATGCAGAGTAGCAGAACCGCATTTTGGGCAAACAAATTATATAAAATGCATATTCTAATAAGTGTTTTTAAAAGAGGTAACTATTTTTTTCCAGTAAGTTTTCAGGTCTGTCAAAACCTAAAATACCTCCGTCATCGAGAACCAACACTCGGTCGTAATCTTTGATAGTGTTTAGTCGGTGAGCGATCGTGATAACCGTACATTGTTTGAACTTTGCTCGTATGGTTTCTTGAATAACTCGATCTGTTTCGTAATCGACGTTTGCTGTTGCTTCGTCCATGACAATAATCCTGCTTTTCTTCAGTAATGCGCGGGCCAGACATAGAAGTTGTCTTTCTCCAACACTGAAGTTGATTCCGCCTTCCCTTACTTCCTCGCTTAGTTTCCATGGTAACTTTTGCACCATGGCTGTTAGACTCGCTTCTTCCAGTGCATCCCATAATTCATTGTCTCCGTACTCGTAAAAGGGGTCCAAATTCATGCGCAGTGAGCCGGTAAATAGAATAGGATCTTGGGTAATAACTGAAATCCCTCGACGTGAACTTTGGAGGCAGATGCTGTTGATGCTGACGTCATCAATGATGATTTCACCTGTTGCCTCAGGCATGCGAAAAAGCGCGGCAACAATGGAGGACTTCCCTGCTCCCGTGCGGCCAGCAATTGCTACCTTCTCTTCCGCATGAACAGTAAAACTGAGCTTTCTCAACACCTCGGGCCCACCCTGGTAGTAGACAAGGCTGACGCCTCGAAATTGTATTTCCCCTCTGTCGGGCCATTCACGTGAGGGCCGGCGCTGGATCTGGTATCCAGGCTCCTGCTCAATCTCGGTGTACGTCACAACGCGTTCCACTGACGTCATAAAACTTTCCACTTCAGAGCACTGAATGACTCCAAACTGTGACGTGTCTACAACCAGCTGAAGCGTGTACACCAGTGACAAAGCGGTTACGCCTAATGGAGAAAGGCCAAAAACAAGACATTTAATTCAAAATAATTGCTAACATCTGTTCTAAGGAAGCTTCTTGACTCCCTGAGTCAGTTATAGCCGGATTGGAAGCAGTCTATTTCTAAATCTCGTTTTCTCTAAAGTGGAGACAAGTCGGCAAACTCACGCGCTTTCTGATCTGGTCATAAAATTAGGTCCTTGGCACAATGAATCTAAAACCCCTTTTTTTGCGGTCAGCACTTCGATGTTCGAAAGAAAAGCGAACTCGGGATCGAGATTTTTCCCCAAATATTAAACCCTTAATAGCAAAATTACCGGAAAAAAGAGAGGTCCGCAAAGCGTGCAAACTTCACCTGGCTCAGACTCCATTATCAGCTGCCCAAACAGAACCAAAGTAACGAGAAAAAAGCACAGCATGTCAAGGCGAAATCCGAGCCAACGAACTCCAGAGAGAATCATGAACCACGCTTGATTGTGGCTGTCTTGACATCTGAAAAGAAAACAGTCAAAGATAATCTTGGCAAATTTTTGTTTTTTCCTTCCTTTTCATAATAATAATAGTAACAAGTTATTTATATGGCGCCATTTCACTCGATAACCAATGACGCTTAACAGGGTTACTTAAACAAAAAAAAAAAAACATATATATATATATATATATAGAACTACATCATAAAAACGTAAGAAAAATCTAAAAGGAACGGCTAAATAAAAAGGTCTTAACTCTATTTTTAAAAGAACTCAAGCTTTCTGTAGTTCTTATTTGGTCTGGTAAATTGTTCCAGAGTGAGGGGCAATGATTGAAAAAGCGCGCTTTCCATAGGACTCAAGATTATACTTAGGGACTACTTGCAATCACTTGTTGGTAGAGCGGAGTGTTCTGCTAGGTGTAGATTTAATTAAAGGGTTTGTTAAATATTTATTCCTTTTTTACATCATTAATGCTTTTTGAAGATTTTAATAAGCGCCAAGAACAAACCTGAACAACTCTTCCATAAAAGCGCCTTCCCTCTCAAAAGCGCGAATAGTCACCAGTCCCTCCAGGGTATCAGAAAAGTGAGAGATAACTGAACTCCTGTTGAGAGCTTCAAGCCGCTTTAACTCACGTGACGTCTTCATGTAATAATTGCCAATCAAAATAAACATGGCTATAAGTGGGGTGGCCCCCACCAAAACCCAGAGGTTAAGAACGGAAAGGAGAACAACCGAACCAACGCAGAACAAAATGAGTTGAGTAGAATCTACAAACACGTCTGGCAACAGTTCATCCATAAGCCCAATGTCCCTTGAAAATCTGTTCAATATTCTTCCTGACGGGTTTGTATCAAAGAAAAAGACGGGAGCTTTTAGAACAGCTTGCAGCATAGAGTCGTGTAGATTTGCAGAAGAGTTTAATAGCGCGACAAAGAGGACGGCCGCTCGTGAGATTGACAGAAAAAACGCTCCTCCTACGAGTCCTGCGAAAATGTAAAAGCTGTCTAGCTGCTTCTTTTGATCTTGTGATTTCCTCGTGATTTGCAGTAGCCACCAATCGGGGACTATGAGTGAGCCTGTTTAAGAGATTGCAATACAAAGCCATGTGAGTCAAACATTTATGGTGGCTGAAGTCTTAGCTATATAAATCTGATTCAATAAGGTTGCTTTGGGCGTTGGGAATTGCGCATTGGGAAGCTATTATTTGGTGGTCACTCAGGTAAATCATTGCCTTGTTCCATATGCCCAAATGCCCAATGCCTAATAACCAATGACCAAAGCGACCTTTTTAAATTTTGATTCAGCTGTATATGTATTACATTTAAAAACTTTCCACTGTTTGCTAACTGTCTTTGAGGGACTTATTTTAACTATACCTGTGGAGTCCCGAATAAAAGCCCTCCGATCGCTCGAGAATGAATTTTGAATCAGCGTCTCCGACGTCTCATTGGGAAAAAGAAAATAAAATATCTTGGACTAAAACGGGTTATGGTCGTGACCTACCTTGAGCAAGGATACAAAAAAGGGACAGAGCAACAAGAGACTTGAGATCAAGTCCAGCTCTCAGGTACCTCCAGTAATATTTCCAGGACACCGTACCAATCAATCGATCTTCATCTGATTCTAAGCCAGACGACTTTACATCTTCTGTCACATGCGAACCGATAACTGCACGTTTGCTACTTTCTGCTCCCTTAAGGCTACCCGTTTCTTGCCATTGCAACTTGTGCCCTTCTTTCAAGAGATTTTCGTAACTCCCTTCCGTAATAACGGAGCCCTCTTTCATCAAAACTACACGATCCGCTCCTTCTAATAGCTGAAGAGTGTGTGTAACCATCAAACGGGTTTTATCACCGAGCGCGCCAAGAATACACTTTTCAAAAATGTATCTCCCAACTTTAGCGTCAATAGCGCTTAAAGGATCATCTAACAGATAAATATCTGCGTTGGCGTACAATGCACGAGCAAGGGCCACGCGGGCGCGTTGGCCTCCACTTAGCATAACACCGTGTTGACCAATTCCAGTCATATCTCCATCCGGGAATCTTTGTATGTCCTCGTGCAGGTCACATGACTCCAGTACCATGTTGTATCTGACCGAGTCAAATGTCTGACCAAACAGAATGTTATCTCGTACCGTGCCAGAGAATACCCAGGGTTGCTGACCAACATAGGCGATCTTTCCATTACATGATACTCGACCACTGAAGGGTGGTAATTCCTTTAGGATGGCGTAGAGCAGTGAAGACTTTCCGCATCCCACGTGGCCGGTGATGAAAACTAAATCCCCACCTTTTATTGACAGACTCACGGACTTTAAGACGGGGTAAACTTTACTGCTATTCCAAGAGCATTGTACGTCATGTAGTGTTACGCTTTTGTCTCCATCTAAAGTGGTTATTTGCCTAATTTTGTTGTTTCGTTCATGAGAGGTGTCGATATGACTGTCACCTTTGCTATTTTTGTCGTCTTGAATCAGACAGCCATTAATCAAATGGAAGTCATTAACAATTTCCTTGCTTGGTTGCCTCTTTGAAAAGGTTGTTTGAAGTTTTTCATGAGACCTTGTTTCATGGAATTCCAAGAAATGTTGAATTCGTTCAAGCCCGGCAAAAAAATCAGCCAGGGCAATCGAAGGCTGTGGTATACTCCAACAAATAGCAACTCTCCATACGCTTATAACTGATAAAATTATGAACGTGTTATATGTAGAAAGTGGTGTTCCTGTAGCAACTAACGTTACCAGGGAGATGAGAATGGTTATTGGTCTTACTGTATAGAGTAATGAAGCATTACAAGCAAGTATGGCGCTCTTCCAGCGTATCAACTCCATTTCAGAGCTGTTGGTTTAAAAAAAGAGTTGACGTTAAATTATATATTAAAAGAGTCTCTTCCTTGAGACAAGAGATAGATTTTGCGTTAAAGGGATGAATATTTTCTTTTAAGGAAGAGAATTTTTGTAGATTATTAGAAACGCGAGCATCTATTTACTTGAAAAGCGCCGCGGCAATTATAAACTAAGATGCAGCTGAAAGATGAGCTGAGTGTGGGCTTGTTTGCAGGACATGACTAAGTGTCCCCTAGCCCTGATCCTCAGTTAGACACAAGCAATTTTGTCTAACATGGAAATTACAAATAATTTTGTCTAAAATGAAGTAACCAAATTTCCGAGTTGCTTGTATTTCTGGACACAAGTTAGTCTGTGTATGTCATTTTCATACTGAGCCGTAACTTGGATCTCACCAGATAAGAGAGAAAAAAAGATTCAGCCAAGATATCTACAGCAGCTTTCTTTGGTCTCCCTGCAAAAGGTTACCTATCGATCATTCGACACACCAAATCTTCTCTTATCTTTGACGCGTTTTTTACTGTGCTTTCACAAGACAGTAACTTCTCTGAAGAGTGGGGACTGAGAGGGCGAGTATCAGTTCTAAGTATATTTTTGCATTGCATGTTTAAATCCAACTTTCACATAGAAGAATACCAGATTTGTTAAGGTATTACCTTCGTATGTTCTTCACTCTTTCTCCAAACATCCATTCCCAAGCGTACATCTTTACTGCCCGAATCCCAGAAATAACAGAATTCATTATTCGAAGACGATCATCGGTGATAGCAGCAATTCGTGAACGAAGCCTGCAGCACAGGCTACCCATTACACTGTAAAAGGCAACTAGGCACAACACGAACGTCAGGCACGTCAAAGGCTTCCAGCCGAACAAATACCAAGTGAATAACGACAAAAACAACGTTCCAGTGATACCTTCTATCAGGTGCATGAAGCTTATAAACGATTTATCGATGCGCTGTAGATCACCACAAACAAGATCCAATATGTAACCACTTGTAAACGCTGCCAAATCCACCTGTCTGAGATGCAAAACCTTCAGAAAAAAGGAAAAACAGAAACGACTCATTATGTTAGTAACTTACACTTTTACATACGGACAACCTTATCTCTGCTGCTGTGCTGGCTATATACAGCTGTTTCGTCCATATCACTGCTCGTCAGGTTTGTCAAAAAACCCTCAGTAATATACAATATTCATTACTTGGGCTTCTGCGCAATGCTCAAGTCTAAATCTGAAGGGCGTTCTTCTTCATCCCTGTTTAGAGCGTTTTCACTCAAGTGGACAGCATCTATGCAGAGTTATTGGAACAAAAGAAAGCGTTTAACTCCCAAAGGATTGGTTTGGAACACCAACATGGCCGCCCTTTGATTGTTCTGGAACACCAATATGGCCGCCGTGACGTCATGTGAAAACGCTCTATATGTTTTGGGTGCATACGTATCTCCTTAATAAGCTGCTGGAAAACGAAGGGCCTTTGCTTGCAGGGTGAATGAAGGATCTGAGCATATGGCAAATTTCGAGTGTCTTGTTCATTCCATTTTGAAACAAAACTGCCCAGAACTTGACCAATTTTCTCCTAGACTGGGTAGGTGACGAACTGCACTATGAGACTGTTTTGGGAATTCTGTGGGTTCCTTTAGAGAGAGGAGAAGTCGTTGCGTCACGTTGCCATGGTAGCAAAATTTCTGGACGACAACAAACCAAAAAAGTCACTTAAAAATTGAATTCGCACTGTTTCAAACTTCATCGATCTTCTTCAATTTCATTTAATTTGTCAAAATGTTTGCGAAACTTTCTGGGGTTGAATCCGAAAGGACCGTATCTAAGGTAAAAAAATGAAAGAGAAAAATTTTGTGTTGTATACTCCATAAAGCGGGCGCGTGAAATTAGGAAGTTTCATGTGACGGTCTTGCAGCGAAGGCTAAGAAATGTACAAAAAAGCGAGATGCACGTGCAAAGTTGTTGCTTTTTTGCCGTTTTCATTGCCGTCACCGTCGTCGTTGCTTAATTTCCCATTGTTGTGATCCCGAAATTTTGCTGCCAAGGTAACGTGACGTCACACTTCTATTCCTCTCTCAAGACAGTCCCATGGTGCAATTGGATACTCATCCACCCAATCTCACGCACAATCTAAACATAAGCCAATCGAATCTCGGAGCAAACCACATGTATCCAGTACAAGCCCTGTTCACACTAGCCATTTTTTCTTCCAATTTTTCTCTCAATTTTGTTAGAAGACAAGTTGCACTAAACCTTAACAAGAATAACTCTCCCTGAATCGGAATTAACATGCTTTGCAACGTTTTCTTTACAGAAGAGGCGTTCCACGAAGCAAGCGAAATCCTAAAGATTACGGCAGCGCTGCAGCAAATTCTTTGACGCATCGTAAGAGAAGAGAGGCAAATTTGCAGGAGCTTTTACGCAACCGAAGGTCACGTGCAACTTGTCTTGCTCGGTGATACAGCGTCAATGGAGGCCAAAGCGTTGCGAAATTGCTCAGTTTAATATCTAGTTATACCTTTTGAAAGAGCATTCCCATAGTTGCTGACTTCCACCGAATCGACAGCAATGAACTCCTGTAGGCGTACTGTTGTCCAGCTAGTATTCTTACAAATAAAGCAAAACAGATCCCAGCGGCGTAAAGAAAAGCCCGGGATTTCCCTTCAGGCGAGAGAGATATCAACTCAGGTAACAGGAAACTCAAGAACACTGGCTGTAGAGAATTTAGCACACCAACCATAAAAGCAGTTATTGACAAGAACGCATAATCAGTCCAGGGAAACATGCTAACCAAAGATCTGAACAACAAATGCTTCTTTAGATTTCCACGCTTCTCGCTCTCTGCGTTCCACGCTTGTATTAATTTTTTGGTACAAGTTTGAGTTTTGTCTTCGTTGATTAAAGGCAAAAGGTCATCGTTCTCGAGAGGACGTCTATTACCAACCGCAAAAACGTTATTCATCCAAGAGAATGAGAGGACGGACAAAACATTTGCGGCTTCTTTGGGGTTCTCGCTTAATTTCATCTGTTGTAGACTTTCGTAACCAGGTTTTTCAGCCATCTTTGAACTGACTTTATAAACCCATGCCAAGGCAAGATATTAAGCTGAATAAAGGGAAAGAGAGTCAGAGATAGAAACATTCAAATAATTTCGTCGCGTTTTAGCCAGATGGAAGATTGCATATAAAGTTACATTATTTGTCCACTACAAGGATTTCAAAAATACTTTCAAGCATTACAGCGGAGCTCCCGTGCCCGCGAAGTGCGGGTAGCGGAGCACTATGAGTAAGAAAATCTGGTCATTTATTCATCCAAGAAATTTTGGTTCTGACAAAATCGTCCGCCCGTACGTCTACCACTTCATGTAAGCTGGGATGAAATATTGCATTTCAAGCACCCTACACGTTTCGGCGGTAAATCACATGGCCATTCGGACTTTAAGAGGGAAAAATAAAACAACAAAGCCAAGTTTTTCTTTCGACTAAATTTTAATGTCTATATTAACGTCGAAAACAGAGAAAAAGCTAGAGCGAGAAATAACAAAAAACGGAGACCAATTTCGTTGGAACAAAAGCATGAAAATTTTATAGCGGCGGTGCAAATGAGAAATGCTTGCAGCCACTAAGGTGAAAATGAAAGTCAAAAATAAGTGAACAGGAACACATACAACATTTTCTCCATAAAACATGTAACTAGGAAGTTTTTTCACCGTCCTCGTTGTCTTCACCGATTCTTCAGCATTACACGAAATTATATTTTGTTTCACGCTCTATTTATTATCGAGTGGTGCAAAACAACGGCAAAGAAATGTCCAAAAGTGTGTTTTTTATAAGGAAATTTAAGGGTGCACGTTGTTCAGTTGTTGTTGTCATCTCCGCGGTTACCTTCTTTGCAAAGTTGTTTTCGCCTTTTTCGTAGTTTTCCGGCACCTAAATATAGATTTTAAACTTTCCTCAGTTTCAGGATAAAAACATAAGCGTGCTCAATATCTCGACATACGCACGCTGACGCATGAACTAATTGTTAAATGACAGGTATTGTTTAATTCCAAAAGAAATCAGAGAGAAAATTCGATCACTTTAAAAGTATAAAAACAAGTTTGACTGCCTGAACCAAAAACGCGGCTTTGGTGAATTATTTGTATTAGGGCCGTTTATACGAGAGAAAATAAGCCGCGGATAACGTAAGAAGCGAAAGGTACAATTTATATGAGTGTGGTTTACATAAGACGCGAAGTGCTCGTTTTAATGGTTTCACGGCTTAGTTTTGCGGTCCGTCCGGCCCAATGATGACGTAGTTTGTTTTGGTGCCTCGCGTAATTAGCGACACGAGCAAAATTAAAAAGCAAAACGACTCGCTTTGGTCAGGAAAATCATCATATTTTATCCTGTCTTTTTCGTTTCAAATTAACATTTCGTTCAAGATTAGTGAAACCTGTGCGAAAACCTCGACGAAAAGTTCGTAAGCAATCAATCGAGTGGTTTGAAGATGTTCTGGCGATGGATGAAGTGGAGTTTAGGCGAAATTTTCGGCTCTCTCGTGCAACACGTCATTTTCCCGCCACTGTGGAGCGCGTCACTCGGCCGTGGAGGACTGGGAGATAATTGAAAACAGAGCATGCGCCGACAACGTTTGAGCGCATTGGCATTAAGCATCAGTCCAGCCCCCGCCCCCTCGGGCTACTGCGGGCTATTTGCCCGCCTTGTCGGTCCCAGGGTGGGGCGTTAGTGAGCAAATTTTGGGGTGCCCGAGGGTCTTGCATTTGCCAACCCCGTGGCCACACCCGAGCTTTTAACACGCACGTGATTTCCTAACCAAATATAACTACACAGAGGATTTTACTGGAAAAACGGGCAGATTGGCTCATCTATCAAGGTTGGGAAAAAATTGTAGGCGGTTGTAAGGCATTTTATGCATGCATTTCTTCTTTACTTATCAAGCTAGAATTACATAGCGAAATCGGGAGCTACCGACGTGAATCGACGTTTCTTTTAGTTATTGAATCAAGTTTCTGTTGATTCCCCCTCATATCAGTAAAAAACTATTCAGAACAGATAACTTTACAGCTCGTTATTAATTCTATTGTCAGAAATTTTATAACAATACCGTAAAATAATAAATTGGTGTCATCGTAGCGTGAAGTCTTAATTAGCATAGCGCTATTACAAAGGCAGACGTTAATTAAAACAAATCGCACATTAAAATGCTTAAAATGGTACCACTCGACCGTGCGATCAATGAAAAATGTTGCAGTGTTGATGGAGGCCGGGGCATTTGCCCTCTTTTTTTTTTTCCACCCCAGGGGATTGGACAGCTCAAGAGTCTCCATCCCCCGGGAATTTGCCACGCAAGGCAAAAAAAATGCTTATGTCCGGGGGCAGCACGGGGATGAGGGGCAGGCGCAGCTGGAATTGACTGATGCATTATACGAAGACTTTCACGTCCCTGGTAAGTCGAGGCTCGGATCAGCGCAGTCCAAAACTCCTCGGTCAGGATAAGCCTTCGCTTGAGCTAGCCGTGGGTTGAATAAGCTACCAAAGTAGATTTTGTACCATTCATGCGGGGTGTTCGCGTCTTATGTCAGCAGCGGCTTATTTTCTCTAAAAGGGCAGCCTCTGGGATCCTTCTAAAGGCATAAGATGCGCTGTTTTAATAACTTAAATTTGTCTAGAAATTTCAAGAATTTCGCTGTCTTTTTGTACCTGTGAATTGTTGTTCTTTTCGATGAGGTGCCATGTAAAACCAAAGGAACAAACAAGACACGATCCCGGTATACATGCGTAACAAAACCACTCACTAGTTAAATTGGCCATGTTGCCACTATGTTTGTCCTGGCTCAACCTGGCGGTGTAATGGATATCCATCTTGACAGGGTGGGCTTTTTATCAATTCATTCCGCAGTCAGAACGGCAACAACTGTAGCTTAAAATTTTAGGGCATGCATCTTATCGAAATGCAAAAGTTCTATTTCCTGTGTAAAACACCGCAACTGAATTGACTAACCTCTTTTTAAATAAAACTTGAAATATTTGCATTTTTGACTAAGCGTCATATCATAGTTAAATATATCACTGCGATTTAACAGAAATTAGAAGGGGTAAAGCTCGTACGCTGTGTTATTATCATTATTTTTTGGACTTTCTGGAAGGTGAATCATATCGGTGGTTAAGTGCTAGTGAATAATTAAGTCGCGAAAAAAAAAATGAATGTCGTGACATTGAGCAATTCAGAGACTGTTGCGTTTTAACTTCTCCGCTCATTAAGAAAATTTCCCTTCGTTATAGTTCAACGGCAAAATGGCTAAGGGCGAACTCCTATGATAATTATGAGCAGAAGAGCTAAACTGAATTTTATAAACCCACATCAACCAGAACTTACATGGAATGTCAATCCACAAGAAGATGATAAAAACCCGACATTGTCATCGGGAACTAGCCATAGTCACCACCACTCCTGTGTCAAACACTAGGCATTCTTTAGTTTGTTAGAGTAGCACCAGTAATAATCACAACTCTTGTGATAATATAATTATGTCTATGTTAATATCGTGGGCGGTGAATGCTCGGGAACAAATAAAACTTTAATTTTGGCGCCAAATCTCAACGTTAAATATAATGTCATAATTTTCACAAGTGAAATTACAAAACGTCTATAGCAACGTTGCGCGTTTCTTAGTGCAAATACGGCGTCTGGGTCAAAAAGATACTTCAACACGTAAACAGATAAATGAGCACACCAAGAACGACTCTAGCGGGTCTTTCAACGAAAAAGAAAATCAGTGAACTTAAAATGTATGCTTCAAACTTTTCAGTGCGTGGAGTTGCCAATCCAATAAAAAAGTTAGAAGCTACATAATTCCGGAATTTTGGAGGGAATTCATCAAAAAGAATTTTCGAAAACCTCGAGAATTTTAGAGGAAAAAAATTATAAATTCGAGAATTTTAGAGTAATTTGAACATTCACCCGACACGTTGGCAACATTTCACGAGCCAGAGCGTTGACAGAACGTTTTTTTTTATTATTATTCCCACCGACCAAGAGAGAGCCGGGGAGAGAGCTCTGTCTGCTCACATGCTACAGCAAAAGGAAGATAAATACATATATAAACAAATGTAAAATGATGTTTCTTGGAACCTTTAAACATTGTTAAATGGTATACGCGAAGAAATTTCTTCCGTGTTTCAGTCCTTGCTGCTATACATTTGACTTGTACACGTAGTAATTTTATCACTGAAATGCTTTAGTGATCAAGCAAAACGTTTGAGCGCCAAAACAACTTGTGAACAACTAATCTAACATTTTCATAAATTGTTTAGGTTAATTACAACAACAACGAGCTTTATTTGCATGACCATACAAATGCATACAGTATTGCAAAAGCTATGTTTAGGAATCAAAATTAGAACACAGGGCAATTACGTTACTTTGATAATAATTTGTCATGAACATCAAAACAAGCTGAAATATATTTTATGAATTGTATATTGATAACGTAATTAGAAGAGTTCATCAGTTCATTGATCAAAACGTTTATAGGCAACCGGATGATATTTGGAAACAGAGTCTTGACTTTATAGTAAAATTTGTTCCCAATCATAGAGTATGTAGGATATTAAAAAGGAAAGTGAACTTCGTCTTCTGTTACATTGCATCCACAAAAAGGGCAATGCCTGTTATCCTCGTAGTTTGATTGTATCTGCCTATTTCTATCATTAGCTTGTGATTGCTTACTCGTAGTTTTACTAAAGCCCTTCTCCCAGCTGTTCCTCTTGTTAAGTCTAAGTAACTAGAGGAGGTATGATCGGTTTTAAAAGATCTATAAAATTCAAGTTTTTGAGAATGTTGAAGGGTGTTTTGCCTGTATAAGATATATTCCTGTTTCATTGAACTTACATAGATTTTTACCATAGCTATATCTAATAAATCAGGGTTAAACTCAGGAAGCTTAAAGTATTCTGACATATTCAGTAAATGAGAAAATGTTAATTATGTTAATTATGTTCACACTTTTCAGTCTATACAGGGGCACCCACGGCTGTTTTGTGTAAAATATCTGTTCGGAGAAGCAAAATTTGCCTAGAATCAGCTGTAGACTGATTTTCTATATCTAGACGTCTAGTTTCCCCCAAATAAGACTATTTATCAGTGGAGACATCAATTTGACTCCTGAACCAGACAGATCCTATCACTGCTCAAAGACGAAATCACCGGGCACTCGACTGTATTAACGAGTGTAACAAACACTTTCATATTAGGTGTGGAGGAGTAAGCCCGAAGCAATTCAAAAGTACATGAATCCCACAACTGGATTTGCAATGTTTGTCTTCTTTTTAATCTGTATTTCGCTGGCGACGTTACTTTGGATACTATGCATGACTTCGGGTTACAGTTGAACACTGTAGAAGTTGATAATGGCCCTGTCCCGGAGAATATTTTCAAATCACGTTCCAGCGGGCGACGTGTCATTGGCAACCTCAATATCAATAGTCGATGGTCAATAAGTCTTCCTTCAAAATGGTTAGAGGTCCAGGAATGGATTAGATCATTTGATAAATTAAGCATCCAGGAAACCAAAATCGTAAACCTGCCAACTCTCAGCATTATGCGTGAGTCTCACGCCTGCGGACTAAAGACATCGATCTCACGCATCAAGGACAATTTCTCACGCCTGACTCACAAATCCGGGCACACTGTTGTTTAACACATGATTAGTAACGAAAATTCAATTCAGTTTCAACAAAAGTATTTCAAAAAGTCGTTGAATGATGAATTTGTATCCTAATGAAATCAAAACGCGCTAAAAATTGTCGTAATTTGAACAGCTCAGAGGCCGTCGGAACATCTTCGGACATTTTCGGTAACGTTCGGAAGTCTTCGCAAAATAGTCGGAAATCTTCGGAAGTCGCTGGGACGTTTTCAGAAATCCCGGTCACGACAAAGCAAAAATCTCACGCATTTGACTCAGAAAAAGTTGGCTGGTATAAAATCGACAGCACATTTCCTAAATAACAGTTTTCTTTTCAAGGCTATAATTCTTACATCCTCGGAGACCCAGGGGCAGTCAGTCGGGTCGGGAGGCGCGACGAAAGTCAGTTTTCAATTTAAAGCAATTCCTCCCGTGCTTGGAAGCTTTCGTCGCGCCTTTTCTCCAGACCCGACTGACTGCTCCTGGGTCTCCGAGGATGTAATTCTTATCTGCGCGCGTCGTATTTTCAATGCGGCTCTTCTCAATGCTTCATCTGGTGAAGAAACCGGGGGTGGGGGGTGGGGGGTGGCCTGGATGAAACACTGCTTCTCATGATTGATATATTACATCTCGAATCGCCCAGATGTGATTTGCATAGGAGATATAAATTGTGATCTGCTACATCCTGTGTATAATGGAAAACAAGGAAGAGAACTGTTGGATATTTGCGATGTTTATGACCTTCATAATCTAATAAACGAGCCAACTAGGGTTTTCTCCACAAAAGAATCCTGCCTCGACGTTCTATACTATCGACGAATGTACCTTCACTTGCTCTTAAGTCTGGAACGGTTGACACTGGCCTGAGCGATCATATGCTAATTTGCACAATTTTCCACAAGAAGTTAGTAAAGCCGAAAGCCCGTTTTATTAAAGAAAGATTTTTTAACATGTTTCAAAGAATTTAATGAATGAATTTAACAAAGATTTACAACTCGTTCCTTTCCATGTGGTCTATGTCAGGGGCATCCAACAAATGTTTTCTGTAAAATATCTGTTCGGAGAAGCGAAAAACGGCTAAAATTTTCTATCGCTTGAGGAAGGCTAAAACTGTCTAGATGACCGTTCCATTCATGTACAATTTTCGAAGCGTATCCAATGAATTCCCTTCGATTTTCTGAAGTTTAATCTTTGGCATTTCACTCCCCAGGTTAAGCTATTTCTCCTAGTAAAAGAAAACCTAAAATTTTCGGATTCGAAAATGCGATGGACAAAGGAACCAGAAAAATTCTTGCTTCGTAAAGCTTTAGATCAGTGTTAGATTGCATCTACTATTTTTGGGAAAATAATACTGATGCCCTCGTAATTCCGAAAAGACACGAGTTGCCCAAGGATGACCGAACAAATACAAATTTAAAAGCGCCGCTTAAAATGAATTTCTAGAGATCTAAAAGTTCTCTGGATAGCCTAAAAATTGTATTCGCTGCATTTAGAAGGAAACTGTCGTTGGGTGACCCTGTTATGTGTTTGATGAGATAGATGATATCCACTGGGCATGGGAACGCTTATATAACAACGTATTAGATGACAATGCCCCAATCAAATGCAAAACAGTCAAGGAAAGCCTTGGTCGATCAAAATTCATCACACCCGACTAATACGAAAGGCCATAAGACTCAGAAATGCACTAAAGAGGAAATATAACAAGTCAAGAACACCTGAAAACTGGGACGCATACAGGTTCGTGCGTATTAAATCGTTTTGTAACAATGCCAAGAAAGTCGGTGATTCATCACCTTAATCAGCTATGCATAACCGCTGCTGGAAGACCCAAAGATTTCAATGGGAACTCGCTCCGTCCTCTGATGCATTCAAAGAGCAGAAAGAGAAGCCCACCTACTTTGGATGCATTACACTCAAAGAGAACAACATGATAATTAAAGATCAGTTTGAATCCTGGACCAGAAAGATGCTATCACTGCTCAAAGACAATCTCTCGAAATCACCGGGCACTGGACTGTAACGAGTGTAAGAAGCATTTTCATGCTAGGTGTGTAGGAGTAAGCCCGAATCACCATTGACATTCGCCTGAGCGATCACATGCTAATTAACATAATTCTCAACAAGAAGTTAATGAATCCGAAGGCAGGTTTTATTAAAGAAAGATTTTTAAGAATGTTTCAAAGAATTTGATAAAGACGAATTTAACAAAGATTCACAACTCGTTCCTTTTCACGTGGCTTATGAGTTTGATGAGATACTGAGATTGATGATATCTACTGGGCATGCATGGGAACGCTTATATAGCAACGTGTTAGATAACCATACCCCAATCAAATGTAAAACAGTCAAGGAAAGCCTTGGTTGATCAAAATTCATCACACCCGAGATACGAAAGGCCATAATACTCAGGAATGCACTCAAGAGGTAAGATAACAAGTCAAGAACCGCTGAAAACTGGGAGGCCTACAGATTCGTGCGTAATCATACTGTAACAATGCCAAGAAAGTCGGTGATTCATCACCTTAATCAGCATTAGCTATGCATTATAAATGCCGCCGGAAGACCCAAAGATTTCTAGAACTTGCTCAGTCCTCTGATGCATTCAAAGAGAAGCCCACCTAATTGATACATTACACTTAAAGAGAACAACATGATACTTAAAGATCAGAATTTAGGTGCAGAGACTCTGAATAGTTACTTTTCAAATGTAGTAGACGATTTGGAAATCCAGCCCTATACTGCTTTTGAGAATCAACGGCACGTGTCGAATATTCCCAAATACTGGAACATAAACAGTTAGACGTCAGTTTAACTAATCATGATCTGGTTAAATATGCCCTACAGAAAATATAAGCAAACAAAGCAAGAAGTAATGATCACATACCTCACCCACGTGCACTGAAGGCGTCTGTTCCCTCAATAACACAGCCTTCAAGATAATTCCCTTGTTTTGCACTGCGCATCTCCCAGTGCGCATGCTATTGCGACTTCAAAGGTGGCGTAGGTTTCACGGGTCGCCAAAAAGAGGTAATTATGGCTCGTTTTGTAATCTTAATGCGATTTTGATAATTCTACCCGGCTAATGGGGTGCTTGTCTTGAAACTCGCCCCAGTCCAACCTTGCAAAATGATTGAAGCCAAAATTGTCCCTTTTTTTTGTCAGTTTGCGATGAAACGAGAAGGGTGACCCCCCCTTTTTTATTTGTGTTTTGCACTCGCTAAAGCTACACAAAAAATATATATATCAAGGTGAGAAAAATCTGGATACCCTGTATAAATGACTTGAATTTCTGCATTTAATTAGAGTCACAGTATTGTGTATTGTGAAAACTCACCATTTCTCTACTTTTTTACATCATCGAGTAATTTGAGGTTATTTAATTTCAAAAATATAGTCCAGAAAAGCAAACAGGCTTTGAATAAGTTGTCGAGCGAGTTGCGAGCGGTAACTCTCTCTAATATCATGACAAATAGTATTTGTCCAGTTTGTAGTAAATTACGTAGCCTGGCCTGCCTCGAACAGCCTCGCTAACTGCAGGCCAGTCCCAATGTATTTTTTGTTATATTTCCAAATTTAAATAAAAGTTTAAGTTTAAGTTGAAGGCTAAAGGTTTTAGTAACTTCGTAGTTTTTGCTATAAAATAAGAATTTTTGACTGTTGTTTAAGTTTCGAACACTTCGCGCGCAACTGGGAAAAAACACTCATCACAATTACAAGCACGCAGTGGGAAGACAAGCACGGTGACCCCATCTTTTTATTACAGTTTTTGAATGTGCTATATATGGCTGACACTTGTGCCAAGTTTAAAAAATCTGGATAGTATATCATTTTCACGTGAATTACCTTAAGTCATTTAATTTTAATGAACACTGTTATTAGTTCGAAAGCGGTCCCCGATTCCTGGAAACGAGGCGAGATTGTGCCACATTTCGACTCACAGCTAGAGAAAGTAAATTTTAGACCTGTCACAGTTCTTTCAGTAGACTACGAGTAGTCCCCCATTTTTCCTCAGGAATATTAGAGCGACCGAAGCGCGAGCGCGCGTGAAAATCATCCCACGCGAGAAAAGGCGACACGCGGCGGGGAAAGAGAAATTATTATATTTGTCGCAAAGGAAGTGCGCCCAGATAAGTGCTCTGAAAAGATTTGCATTTGGCGAGTAAACCTCGTCCCCGATCCAGTTCTGCGCGGCGAGACATGCCGTTCGTGAATCAAGAACGTCTGGTGGTTAAGTTGCAATTGACCATACCACGGATTTGGTACGTGTGCTTCAGTGCTTACTTTGCGGTGTTCTCAAATAAGCCGCCCTTTCCAATAAGCCTTTTCAAGGGGAGAAAGCTAATAACCCCCCCTCTCCTTTAAGCCCTCCTACCATCCGCCTTATTATTATTCACTGATGAATGATCTACTTTATCAATCAATCACGACTGTCAGGAGCCTATTGCGACTGTAATACTTTGCGTGGACTGATCCAATATGGTTTATTTACCACCTGGAAGTTTAAATTTGTTTTTGATTTTCGGCTGCATGACCTTAGACTTCTTGTTCTTGAGTTTTTCCACTTTACATTCTAGTTCCTTATGGAGAACTGATACCATCTTCTTCGCTAAATGAAATAAGCCCCCCTTCAAATAAGACCCCGTCTCTGTTTAACCTCTCCTTAAATGCGTTTGAAAGAAATTAGCCCCCGGGGGGGCTAAATAGAGGATTTACGGCAAGCTAAAAAGAACTTTCAGCCCATATTCCTGAGATTATTTGGGCGGTTGATCATGCGTTATATCGGTTGGACATTACGGACCTTAAGATACACAGTTTCCCTTTACGGGTACGGATAGGCAAACATGTTTGCCACGATAATGGCATCACCACTCTACCGGGTAGGAGAAGCCGTTCTCTGGGGTAAGAGACAATCTACCCGTATTTACGGCCACGGCATACGGGTAATTTTGACTTTTGAGTCTGTGGTCCAAGATGCACGTTGCGTGTAGGAAAATCGAGGCGCAGCTCCTTTGCCTTTCATCCTTAGTGCCAGACACTTGTATCGGACATTAGTTTCTGGGAAGCCGTCCACCTACCCTTCCCCTAAGCCAACAGTTTACCCTAAGTGAGAACAAGTGTTAATGTTGTTAATGTTAGGGGAGGAAAAGGTGGGCAGTTTCCTAGAAATAACCCGTAAAATAACCTTAAACGACTTTCCCAAAATTCTGCATAAAATTCTAAATAATCCGCCAGATATCTCCTGAGGCGTAGTTCAGGTTATTTTTTTTTCTTTTGATAAACTGTATTAACAACTTCACAAACAGACAATTCATTACTTAATTAACAACAAAACTGTAGTTCCGGGTATGTTAGTAAAGTAAAATTCAAATGCAGCGAAAGCTGGGCTAATAAGGCTCGATTGGTCTTGGTTTCGCGTTTGATTGCTGAGGAAAATGGCGTGATACCTTTCTGCTGATCATAAAGCGTAGCAACAGAAAACTGAGAGGAACCAGGACAATCGATACATTTGTTTTACAAAGCAGTCATACTTCTTGTCATAAACATGTAATAGCGGAGCTCCACGCGCGCGCTTCGCGCGCGCGTGGGCGGCGCGTGGGCGGCGCGTGGGTGGTTTATCAACATGCGCAGAGAATTCAAATCTGTATTTGGCTTGGCCTGTTCCAGGCTCCAAGAAAGTGGAGACAACATGGCTAAAAAATAGCTCCAAAAACCGAGTGAGCGCTTTTCTCTTCCCGCCGCTCTTCGCTAACTCGTTCTTTCGCTGCTCGCGCACGTTTTTTGCTGCTCGCTCACTTTTTTCGATCGTCTACACCGACCGAGAGCCTGTTAATGGCTAAATTTGGCTTGTTTAATTGATTTGTAACCATGGGGGGATAGTATTTATGAGATGAAGATTACTGGTGGATAGCATTGTAAAAGATTTTGGCAGTGGAGAGACATTCAGAAACCATCTCTTCGTTTTGTTTACAAAGGTAGCGGTCCCGGGCTGGTTGTGCAATCGTCGCATGATTAACGAACTCTTTAAGTAATTGTTATGTCACATAGAAAACTGGCGTGTCATTAATGGTAATAGCTTAATTGCATTCAAAATAAAACGAAATATATGCCTTTAATTAGAATCCTCTGAAATGATCGAATTCTGCCTCGGATGACTGCAACTTATTAGTTCGTCGCAGCTATGTAGGAAATACAAAGAAAATCCCGTTTCTTGTAAGGCGGGATTTAAAAGTGTGGACGACATCAAAATGCGATATTTGAGCTAAAATTTACTTCAAAATATCATGTCGCGACGATACGAATTCGCTATGCAGCGCCAGGGCAAAGGCCAGGGAAAGAAACGGAAGAACAAGCCACCGATTAAGGATCTTGACTTTCAAACCATGCAGCTGTTCAAAGATCCCAAGGAATCTGAATATGAGGCCATCTGGAGAAGAGATCTGTCTTCACCCGAGGATGTTGCAGGAAAAGACGATGATAGGAGAGCCGAATATTCCACGTTTGCGGAGGACCTTCCGTTAGCTGTACATGCAGTAGGAATTGGAGAGCAGAAATCAAACTACTTCGGACAAGAGTTCAGTGGCATTACGGATCGAATATGGAAGGTATGCTGCGCGTGCTTTGGTCCGGTATATATATCCAGCCGGAGTTTTGAAAACGTTACCCCAGATGAACCTTTGGCGTCCAACAGTTTTTTTTTCGGCCAAAAACTATCTCCAAAGTAGCCAATATAAAAACTAAGAGTACAGCCATTGCTTTTTCCTCCTCTCCTCCTTTTCTTCCGCCCCGCTATTTCTCTTTCTCCTTTCCTTTTTCTTCGTTACTGTGTTTTTGGAGCTTCTCGGGCCTAAAAAGCCTGCCTTTTGACACCTTTTCACTCAAATGGCTAGAAATATATTACAGTAAAACGCAGCGAAGAAGAACCTAGGATTTAAGAACCTACTGGCAGAAATTTGTCATTTTAATACTCCAAAATATAAGAACCAGTTTAGCAAAAAAAATCAACAGGTTCTTATATATGTGGGGTTAGACTACATTTTCATAAACATTTTGACCAAAAGTCTGGCTTTAATATGGGAAATTTATATTAAATTATATAATAAATGTATAATGTATACAACCTTTGTTGAAAACTGCATATCTTCTAGTTCTTAACCTAGTTCTCTCTTGCCTAGTTTTGTTAGATTTTTGGTAAATAAATGCCTATTATGAAGGACAAATACCACTTATAGCAATTTCTTGTAATCAACAACGGTGTCCTTCTTCATAAAAATTAAGAATTCGCAACTATAAAAAACTATTTTGCCAAACTTCGAAAGATCTAGATCCTTCTTCGCGGCGTTTTACTGTATATAATATTGACTGAGTTTTTCCATTTGAAAGACTTTCCACATTACAAGACACATTAGCACCGGTAATCTGACTGATCTTTTGCTCATTAGTTACACATGTATACCTTAGAAGATAATGACAATATTTACACTATCACAGTGTTCTTTACAAATGTCGTTACGTCAAAACGACACAAATACATGTGCGAAGACTGTACGGTTGATGTCCGACTACGGTTGAAAGTTAGGCTGTTTTAAACAGTGAAGTTTGTTTCTCATGATTATTGTGATTCATTACTGAATACTAGATAAGCCAATACAAATCATTTTCTTCCCAAACCCACTGTTTGAGTTATTTAATTTACTTGATTTTGCTTTTAATGGAATTATAGACACTGTAAAAATTTCGCCTGTGGCGGAGAGTTGGCTTAGAAAGCTCTAAGTTGCATCAACTACCTTTCAGTTATATATATATATACTTGGCCCTAAGACAGCGTGAAAAACACTTGCATAACGGAAATTCTTTGTAGTTATTGTGACCATCCATTTCCAAGGTGATTTCACCAGATTGGTCACCTGTCTTTAGGCCGAGAGGTTTAATTCTAACTTTCCTCTCCGTTAAATTAACATGGGACACCCCCCAAGCGCGCACGGGTGTTTCTCTTTCATTCTACATGAGAACCACAGCCAAAAATCGCTTTATTCGCACTAACCGCTCCTCGAACTTTTACAGCGGTAAATTCACTTTAGTAACTCAGTGGATAAAACCAAATTCTTGTCTAATTGATTTTCAGTTGCTAAGAGACTATGATGCAATGTATGATGACAAAGATCAACAGGTAAATTGCTTATCACGTGGTACGTTGACAGCCATAACCCTTTAAGCGCCAATATCCAAAGAGAAATTCTCCATCCTGATTTCATTACTGGCTTCCAGTTAAGATTTTTTCTTCGGCTTCTTTACATGAGAGAACTTGTTAAAAGATAAAAGCAGCTCCCCTTTAGTGATCATTTTCTTCGTTCTTTAACCCATCTCCAGAGCAAAGTGGCATAACACCCCCTCAGGGGAAGGGGGGTACTGCCATGTATGGGATATATAGGTATGTACCGCTGTCAAGGGTATGGTTTTCAAGCAGTTTACTGTGGGATAGAGTATATAAATCAGAGAGTTTGGGTCTAAAATAGGGTATCATTTTCTAGGAAACTGATCAATTGGTTGAAGATTTTAGTCTAGACTAGGGAAATCGGGAATTGCCATTCAATAATATAAAAAAAATCAAATCGACAAGTTGAAATTTACGCAACTCAGCCTAAAAGCTACTCTAGGATAGGGGCGGATTTGGGGAGTTAAGTCTAGTGTAGGGTAGCAAAATTCAGCTAAACTAGCTCTGGTATAGGCTAAGGGTTCCAGGGTCAAAGCTGCACATCCCCACCCAAAAATTCTCAAAGTACCCCCCGGGCATAAACCACAAATAAAAACATCGATAGAATCTTATAATTAAAGGAGAGGTGTAGTTGTAGACAGCTGTTTCGTTTAGAGCTCTTAAGTACTTTTACAGAATAATATTTTCCCGACGTTTTTATCCTCTTGTTATACCAAACTGATGAGCTAAAAAGAGCGAAACAGCTGTCTAAGGCTGCACGCACTCCAGTTCTTCCTTGCAACGTTTATTTCTACGCAGTATAAGCCGCAATGATTTGTTACTTTGTGATTTTGGTGCATTTTTGCTGATAGATCTTAGATATTACGTATACAGGCAGCATTTTCGTTTGCGGTCCTTTGTTTATAAAACCAAGAATTGTATGGACTGCATGTGAGGACCAATTCCGCTTAACATAAGATGGTAAATTACCTGAGGGAACGTTAATTCCAAGATCTTCTGAGCTCTTCAACAAGATTTTCAATTTTAAGACCGAGTCCTGTTTATATACAGTATCCGGAACAAAAGCAACATATTTGCTTAAAAAAAAGTTTTGCACGAGTAGAACCCGATTGCGTGTTTACTTGATACAATGTTGTGCATCGAATACATTTTCGACAGCTATTTAACAATTATTCCTCGAGCCCAAATGGGCTCTGAGTCAATAGCCCATTCGGCCTTCGGCCTCATGGGCTATTGACTCAGAGGCCATGAGGGCGAGAGGAATAATTGTTTTAGTAAAATCCAACTACTTGGTCAAAAATATCGAAAATAAAAAATTTTAGCTAGGTAAAAGCTAGACTTTAATCCTTTTTTGCCGCCAAAAAGCCCGAGCTTTTCGCTACTAGTGGGCTATAACCAATCAGAACGCAGCATTGATGATAGACCACTAGTTGGATTTTACTAAATGAGGATAGCATTATAGACAAAGGCGTTTGAAACGTAAGTGCTAGTGCTTAAATAGCCTAAGAAAAAAGCCGATAACACCACTACAGGTGTCCCCGCGAAAAGACGTCTTAAGAAGGAGGGCAGAAAATTCATAATTATGACGTGCCACTACCAGATTCGGGTAGTGCTTTTGATTGGCGTGGAAAATTTACGTCAAACAATCAGAAGCACTATCTAGATCTGGGTAGTAAAACGTCATCAGCATGGGAATTTCTCCGCTCGTTTCAGTGGTGTCGTGACTAAATTTCGGCTGTTTTTTTAGGCTAGTGCTTGAAATCCAATGTGTGCTGAACTTTTTATTTCCTTTCAGGGTTACACCGCTATGCAGGAGCACCTTAGTGGACAGGTATAACAATTACTTTCAATGTGTAATCTTTGTGTTAGCGGTGACCATTAGCCATACTGACACGCCAACAACAGAAGATACGCCACAGCATAGAGACAGAGTCAAAGCGAAGCTCCATGCGCGCGCGGAGCCTCAAAGCTAAGAAAATGTGGTTACCTATCCATCCAAGAAATTTTTCAGTCACGTGACCGTACGTCCATCCGCCCGTCCACCCACCCGTCCGTCTGCACCACAGGGCAACCAATTTGACATGTTACGCTTTCTACCTAGTGTGGGAGCCTGCATCCTGATATTGCACATCCATGTTGTATTCAATTGACAGCTGTCAAAACAGGGTATCAGCTGAACAGTAATCACATGACCGTATCGTGGGCTCAGGTGTCGACCCCTCGAGGTTACGTGTTTTTTTTTTTTTAAGTTTCTAGTTTTCAACTGATCGCAGGCTCAACTCTAATTGGATTTCTTTATTGTAATGTTTTTTCATTAACGGGAACTTCGCCTTTAGCCTCGGATTAATCTATATATTCGAGTGAAAAATACAACCTTCACTCGTCTCCAGTACGTCGCAAATTGGGCGTGGCATTTTTTTTGGGGGGGGGATGAATTTTTAGTCCAGAGATTTTTAGGGATCTCCTTGAAAGCCTTAGGTGTTTTTTGGGGGGTGGGGGGCGGCGGCGGGGGAAGGGGTTGAATATTGTCTCGATTTCCATCAACCCCATCACCTTAAACCCGAAATTCCCTCCCGGCGATTTTCTCTAAACCCCTTTTTTGAGGAGAAAACATATCGCCAATGCTTAATGGAAAGTACTGTCTAACCTCGCTCTTAAGCTCCCACAAAACTGTTGGAATTCTATTTTTTCTTCATATTTTTGTTTCAAGAAAGACCTAAATGAAGATACGTCTTACCTGGAAAAGATAAGGTAATACTGTTACCCCTCTCTTACAGATAGCTATGGAGAGTCTGCTGACTGATTACAAGTTTTTGTGCCGCGAAAGGGAAGAGGTGAGAGTACTGCTCCGTCTCCTTATACAATAGGCACCTTAAGATCTGAGGACGGCGACGGCAGCGAAAACGTCGCTGAAAAAGTAAATTCACGTTTTTTCAACTGTCGTCACGATTACTCCAAGTTTCTAACTTTATCAAATGTAGGTGAACCCTCCTAAAGCAGAATTCCTAAGAGTCATTTCCAAGTTTAGAATTAGAGAAGAAATTTCGTCGTCGCATGCGTACTTTCTATGTGAAACGTGAAATAAGGCATTATCACGTCGTAGTCGTGCAGTGACGGCAAAGAAATGTACAAAAAAGCGTGATGCACGTGCAAAATTCTTGTTTTGGATGTTAAACCTGTTGCTTTTTTGGCGTCCTCGTTGCCGTTGCCGTCGCCGTCGTCGGATCTTAAGGTGCCTAATGTCCGAATCCACGACTGTTTCCAGATAGATAAAGCAACAATCCAAATGTTTTGAATCCGGGTATAGAAGTTGTAAACGATGAATAATACTGTTACACCCAAGTGAAGAGCACTTTATGGCCCTGTATTCAAATAAGGAGTAAGGCAATAAATTACTTACAACGAGGTTTAAGGGGTCACTTTGCATTAACTAATTCATCACCCTCCTCCAACCCATGAACGGTAGGGTACTTGCGGTACGGCGTCTTTCCTGGCCTTCTCGGTCAATGCATTTCGGTGACATACCCGAGACGAACCACGTGACGCGAAACGCATTGGCCGCGCGCAATAATGAGGCCTAGGGACTAGGCAAGGCCGTAATTACAGTCAAACCTCCATATGCGACCACCTCTCGTTAGCAGCCGCGACCAGTGTTTGGCTTTATCATTTTCCATTGTATTCAACTTCTTGTAAGCGACCACTTGAGGCATGGTCTCTTTGTTCGCTGAATGTTCTACGCCACTCAAAAATTTCCTTTGAAAACCTGAACCGAAACATTTCTTAACGAATTTTTTATAAATACAGATGTGTACCCCCAGTAGTTCTTGACCTTTTCTCGTAAGCGAACACCTCCCTCAAGCTACCACTAGATCTTTGCCTTTTGGTTGGTCGCTTACGGGAGGTGTGACTGTAATTTAACCACGGTATTCATTAGAGAAAAGAATTATCTGCGTATAGTGTCTAAATTAATAGCAATGTCAGAACCTTCTTCCTCAATTATTTATTGCACCAACAATGATCGAGAGGTAAACATTTAGAATCTAGCCCAGCCCACTTGATTGCGTAACCCACCCTTTAAAATGATCCCAGTATCGAAATATAGTAAACTAGTTATAGCTTTCGCTAAGTGCCAACGAGCAAAGATTTTACCTATGCACGCATTACATCATAAAACGCGTGTCTTCGCGAGGCTGCTCGTTAGCAATTATCATTTCCTCGCCTAAGGGCTCCTATATTTTCAGTATTTCTCTTCTGAAATATTACCCACAGAGCACTATCTTCATTTAAATATCATTCTTTATTTTTCCTTCAGCTGCTAAATTCCCTGCAGGATGTAAGTACTCCTATTTATGTTCTTGTTTAACTAAATAACGGAACGTCTTCGAAAGCATCAATTTTCACGTTATGTTTTTTAAAATTGGTCAGACGCTATTATTGCCGTGAGCTCAATTTATCCCAAGAAAAGACATTTATTTGCCTAAGCCATCCTTTTTCATATTTTTTGCTGTTATTGTTGTTGTTGTTGTTTTTTTTTAATAAAAAGCCTTAAGTCTGTTTCTTTGAAGTTGTTGAAGACTGCATGTCTTTTCTTCGAGTCACTCTTGCTTACCTCTGTTAGTGGTTTTCTTAATTTTGCTGCTTGAATTTGTTGTAAGTTGAAAATGACTGTACCCAATGGTTTTGTTCATCGATAAATGTAATCGCCGACCGAAAGAAGGCAATTGAACTGAGGCTTGCTTTCGAAAAAAAAAAGTTAATAAACTGAAGCTTGCTTAAAATTTACTCCCCAATTGAAAATTTGTTTATTTGAAAGTCTCTTGACGTGGATGAAGACGAGGTATTGGATGAAGTAAGTATTCATGAGTTCATTGTTTATCTTTGAGGTAGCTTTAGCCTGATTGAATTTCTTCGCTCTTTGCTCAGAAGTCATTTCGCGGGGAAACCGTTGGTCCTGTGGAAAGATGTCGGCAGTTTCTCAGGGTTTAAGATTGCATCAAAGGCCCAAAAATATTTAAGTATGGCCATTGAAATGAAGAGAAAAGCAATAACAATGCTTTGATAAGGGTGGTCTGATATCCTGGAAAAATTTTTTAACAACTGAGATGTGAGAGAGCAAAATGTTTTCTCGAGCACTACCAAAACAAGAACTATAAAACGCAACAATATCTCCAGAGCTTCTCGATTGCCGAGTCTTTTTTTATTGTTATCTTGCACCATTGACGTCATTTTATCAGATATCGCACACATCTTCCAAATTTGGTCAACGCTAGCTGGTTATGAAGAATTTTCCGGGTAATTTGAGCCAAGCAGAAACAAAGAAGTATCATTTTTGAATGAATAATACTGAAATTTGTCTCTGTTGCAGATAGAAAAAATGACCAAGAAAGAACATCAGTCAGTGGACATGGAAGGAGCCCAGAGGGCGATCCAGTTAGTGGGTTTACGGTCATCTCGCCACCAACGAAATGGCCACCAAGGAGTCGAATCGCCACCAACGAATAACTCTAAATTGTCACAGTTTACTTATCTAGTATTCCTTACCTAGGATTTTTACTTTTTTCGCTAAACCTATGCGAATTTGAAGTCGATCCAAATACAAATCTATCGATCCTAATTAACGCACGATCATTGCGTCGAACTTTACTCCAAATACGGTTAATGTAAAGTTCGACATTTATTTACCTTTCACACAATCACTATAAAACTGGCACAAATATGATTGTTTGAAATATGATTAAGGAACGGTGTAGAGAAAACTTCTTGTCGTGAGAGGTCTTCATTTGTTGTGTCTTCCTGGGGGATGACTTCTTTAGACAATAAGGCTTTGTCCTATTTTTGGTGGCGATTTCGTTGATGGCGAGATGGTTCAGGGTGGCGAGGTGACCGGATATCAATTAGCACCAGGGGCACCCAAAGACTGTTTGCTGTAAAATTTTGCCTAGAATTTTCTATCAGTTTGAGAACGACTTAAAATTTCTAGGTGACTGTTTCATTCATACATGTACGATTTTCGAAGCTTGTAACCCAAAAGTTCCGTACGATTTACTGGAGTTTGTTTTTTCACATTTCAATCCCCAGGTTATAATGAACTATATTTCGTAAAAAAAAAAAAAAAAGAAGGAAACCTAACATTTTTGGATTCTAAAAGATGATGAGCACAGGAATCAGAAAAATTTTCACCCTTGTAAAGCTTTAAATTTCATCCAAAAGTTTCCGGAAAATAATACTGGAGGGATTTTTATAGTTTAAAAACCACTCAAGTTGCCCTAGCATGACCGTACTGTTATAAATCTTATAACGCCGCGGAGAATGCTTTTGTGAGGGATCTAAAAGTACTTGAGGTGATTTCAATGTATTTAGGAGACCATCCTTGGTTGCCTCTAATAAATCCGCTGAAACTAACATTAATTCTTATAAAAGATATACCCGAAACCAAAACTTCACTCAGTAAAGTCAAATAAGTATCGTTCATATCCACAGGAACAAAGTCTGCCGGGTTAAGAGAAAATTTTAGTGCTCAAATTGACTTTATACATCTTCATGTTTACAGGGACACATTCCAAAATGTTAGAGAAATCACGGACAAACTGAAGGCAACGAACAAGAAGATAATCGATTTGTCAAAAAAGGGCGAAGCAACTGAGAAGCTGGAAATGTACGTCTCAGCTTTCTTGTCCATGAAATGGAAGCCATCTTGTCGGTTAAGCAAGATTCTGTAGGAAAATCTGATGTCGAATAATTTTCGTAAAACATACATACATTTGCTTGGTGGAGCTATAGTGACATCAATGACAGGAATTTCATTCAATCTCAATTTTATCCCTATTAAAGGGTATAAATTAGACATCAATCATACAATCTTAATCAGTCAATGAATCGACTTGTTTTTGTCTAGTTATCCATGTATTACTGATCTCATATCCAAGTTAGGTCCTACTATACAAGACAAGACAAGACAATACAAGACAATATAATACAAGGCACTGCAATGCATTGCAATACGAAAGGGGTCAAGGACAAAAAATATCAACAAACAAACAAATAGACAAGACATAAAAATGGCAAAGAAAATTTAAAAACCTAAACTATACTAGATCAGTCGCGTATTTACACCAGTGTATTCCTAAGACAGCCCCCCCCACAGAGTCTGGATCGGCCACTGAGAACAGCCAGTTTACGGAAATTTTTGACTTTAGGTTCTCATGCGAACACTGTAATTTCTCACACGGTTGGCTATCTGCCAATATGGCTTCCAGAACCATGATAAGGTCTATAAAAATAATCATTGACTCTTGAAAATAGCTCCGGCACTAATCTACAATCTACAATCAAACATCTACAAAAAAAACAACAACATTTTCTATGAAAAAACTGAGATGCGGTTTCAAAATGCACGGATCCGATCGGGTGTAATTGTCTGCTAACACAACCTTTGAAAGAAGACAACACTTGTCACAATTTATGGCATTATGGTAACTGTTAAATGTTTGTTGGTTTCTTTTTATTTTCGTTTCTTTTCTTCAAGGGAGAAGAGACAATTAGAAAGGGAATTGCAAATGAACAAGAAGATGGCAGTGCAACAGAGAAAGGATATTTTAAATAGTAAGGCCTAAACTTTCGCTTCTGCGTCAGTCAATTTTATTTTCGGGAATTAAACTAAACTTGTGGGGGAAGGGTTGAAAACCTAAAAACGCTTTCTGTTGATTTTTTCCTAACCCTATTCATTAACAAACCATTTACTATGCCTACGAGCGATATCAGCTGTAAAAATCCGCGGAGATTTGAAGTTCACGAGTGAGATTAGCCGTTCGAATGAAGCGCCACATTTTGAAGAGCTTCTTGTGGTGGATTTAAAGGGGGCAAGGGGACCAGGCCCACACTTCCTTGAGTTAAAATGTTAAATGACTCTCAGTCAAGTCTGTCTTCTAGAGCCTTAATTTTTGGACTCAAATACTCTCAGAGTTCTTTAGCCAAAATAAATAAGTTGCATCTACAGTGAACTCTCACCTTGTAGACATCTTGCTATTACCGTCACCTTAATAATATGGACAGCAGCTTTATCGCAGGTAAAAAGAAATGACAGACGTTTGACCGAGTTAAACTCGCGCGCTTTTTCGGACTCTCTCTACTATGAACGATGCTCGTGTCTCGCGCTTCTCGCTCGCCTGAAAAACGCTAAGACGCCTGATCTGGAGGGTAATGGTCCAGAGGGTGTTCGCCATAACACTGTCATGGCAGCAGTTTTCGGTCGCAATAACAACGACCACGTGACAGCGTTTGATGAATGTTCTTTCAGGGCGATCGAATATTCGAAAAGATGAAACACAACAGTGGAAACTTGTTGCTGGGGAAATGGTGGATATGTTGAAAATGGTACGACATGCAGGAAACCTTGGTATGGCAATAAAATCATATTACAAAATACGATCTTAATCATATTTTTCGAAAAAATTCGCAATAAAAATGACTTAACTTGTGTTTGAGTTTTGTGTTTTGCTGTCTGTTCGGGGCTTCTAGACTGAGCCATTTGGAAGCTGTTTTATCGAGTTTTAGATTTAAAGTTGTTCAGAAGTTGAGTCATTTTTATTGCGAATTTTTTGAAAAATTTAATTTAGGTCGTATTTTGTTCATTTTCATACATTCTCTTGTAATGAGCTTCCATATAGAGTCTGGGCCACCTGTGATATTACGAGCCCTAAGTTGTGGGAAAACGAAAATTAAGGGCAATGTAACATTTACTATTCTACATATACATGAAGAAATTGATGGATTTTTAATTCTTATTTTGAAGTTGGTTGACGCTACGATTCAGATTTTTCTCAGAAACCGCAAGTTCATCAAAAAAAGATCAAAGGAACACGTTTTCTGTTAGATTTCTGGCTGACTCTTGCAAAATTCCTTTCAAGTTTATTATTTGACGTCGATCGCGTTCCCGATCTGTTATTGGGGACTTTACCATCCGACGACGCGACGGCAACGAGAACGTCCAAAACAACAATAGATTTGGTAGGCAAAACAACAAATTTGCACGTGCATCTCACTTTTTTGTACATTTCATTCCCGTTTTTGCACGACTACGACGTGAAATTGCCTAATTTTACTTTTTCTGGGGAACGTAAACAGGCCACGACGAAATTTTATTCTCTTTCAAAGGCTTGAATATGGTTCTTAGAAATGCAACTCCGTGAGGGTTCGCCTACATTTGAGGAAGTAAGTGAGTTGGAATAATCGCGATAAAGACCGACGTCTGCCTTCGCGTCGTCCTATCGTAAAGTCCCTGTTCTATTGTTGTGAAATCGGCCACATCACGAATTAACTTAATATTTTTTGCGTGTGTTTAGATAAGGAAACTCTAGAAAAGGAACTGAACAGGATTCTGATGACACTAAATACTCAAACTGAGTATATTGACAAGTAAGTCCTGCATTTACATTCGCTTGGTGGAGCTACAGTAACATCAATGACTGGCATTTCATCTAATCTCAATTTTATCACTACCAAAGGGTGTAAATTAGTCATCAATCATTCAATCCTTTTAGTCTTATTTGTGTCTAGTTTTCCATATCTCATATACAAAAAAATCAAGGTCCCACTATACAATACAACACAAGATAAGAAAAGACAATGCAATACAATACAAGGAAATGCAATGCAATGCAAAACAATATGAAAGAAGTCAAGGACAAAAAATAACAACAAACAAATAAACAAGATATTAAAGTGGCAAAGAAAGTTTAAAAAACCTAAACTATACAAGTTCAGTCGAGTATTTACACCAGTATATTGCTGAGTACTTTTTTTGTTTGTTTTGTTGTTGTTTTAGTTTAAAACGAGACTTGAGCAAACAAGAGAAGGTGAGTGTCAGGGGAAATACTAGAGGAATTTTGGGGTGGGTGTGTTCCGCCGGGTGACCCTAGAACCCTCGCCTACACTAGACCATCTCCCCTATTGTAAACTAGGCGCAAAAAATCCCTACCCAGTTCCCGACTAACAGGTGATTTTGTTGAGGAGCACGACGAAGACAGTTATCTCTCCCGCAAAGGTTTCTTCATCGCACTGTAAAGAAAGGTACGCATGCTAAATTCCGTATTTAAATTTTTTAAAACTGTACGTCTGGTATGGATTGATATTCATGTTGTCTTTGCGTTTGTGTGGCTGTGCTTATTACTTGATAAAAAAGATTTCGACACTTTAACCAGAACATTCGTTCATTGGCTTACTTGCGCATTTTGTTATTGGCTTTGTTTTGATTTGGAAGAAGCAATCGAAAACCACTTTAAATCAGAGTGCCTTTTTCCCAGGGGGTACTTGGGATTTCAAGTGACGGGGATTATCGAATGGAGCCGAAAGTCAAGACCCAAAAAAAATCCCTAGGGCTTCCAGCAAAACCCAAAAAAAGTCCCTGGACCAAAAATTAAGCCCCAAAAAATCCCATGCCGATTTTGTGGCCCTTAAAAGTTCCAGAAAGGGGTAATGATATAACACAAAAAAAAGACATTGGAAATTGAACAGTCGTGTTTGTTTATTCATCATACCATCTGAATATATCCTTTCCCTCGTCTGACAGTCATTTTAACAAGCTAGAGCGGGTGCTAGAGACACCCAAGAACAGTTTTGGGCACCACGGGACAATGCAGACTATTGTATAACACGTGCGATGTAAAGCGACACCATAGTTAACTATTAAACAGCAGCAAACCACGTTTCTTTGTACTTTATTCGCAGGACTACGCAGCCAGGGCACTACTAATTCTTTTTAATACCCCCAAAAAATCCCTATTCAAATCAAGCTACCCAAAAAAATAGTTGCCAAATTTTCGTACCCAAAAAAATCCCGGAATCGATAATTTCAAACCCAAAAAAATCCTTCGATCATCCCTGTCACTTGAAATCCCGAGTACCCCCCCCCCCCCCCGGCCTTTTTATGGTAATTTTTCCTTTGTCTTTCTTTTGTAGACTGTAAGAAATCTTGAAAAGGACAAGACTCGGTTAAACAACGACAAGTTGTCGGTGGAACACGAACTTAAAACAAAACAGCACGAGCTCAAGCAATGCAAACAAGTAAGGACAAACTACTTTTGCAATCCTTTACAGTGAGTCTGAATGGATGCCTTATATTCAGGGTAAAATTTAAAACTAAGCGCAAAGTCTTTCCTTGGATACCAAATCCTCCTGGGTGTTGTTAACGGGGGATTCTCTCTCTCTCTCTTGAAAAGAAAAAACCCAGCTTAATCATGTTTTAGGGTGCTAATATCGTTCCCTAGAATGCATAGAATGGTAGTATCTTATTTTTACAAACGTCAGAGACAGCCTTCTTCAAAAGCACTTCGATAAAAGGGGAATAACTGGAAACAAGCATGGCTCGTTGTATCATTAGAAAGCGTCCGGCCGTTCTTTGCGTATAATGCGAGAAAAGTCTGGATACAAGACAGCATTCACTCACAGATAGCGCACAATGCCCATAATTTTTGAGAAATTCTATGAGGGAGATAGATAGATACTTTATTATAAACACCATTGCAGCCATAGGCTGAATTACGGGATATTTACAAATACTGATGATAACAAAGAGGGAAATTGATAGAAAATTGTAGTGATGGAACTTTTTCAGTCCTTTATTTTTCAATAGAGGTCCTGTTTTCCCTAGCTTCATACATCAACTTTGAGCATAAGGTCAAGGGGGATCACACTTTGTCAGAGCTGGCTGGCCAGACCAGTCCAGTCATAAGGAGAATTCCAATATTAATCAGGACTATCCAACCAGATCAGATTATTCGTAAATGGCATGCAAGACAGTGATGGGTTTTAGTGAAAAGTTTGGAGGGGAGACTACTATTTCATTTTTAAGAAAAATGACCGGTCTGGCACTCCAGCTGTGACTCAGCCTTTGGTAACCGCTAATAAGTTACCAGATATTTTAAGTAGCGGGAGCAGTAATTGGGGTAATCCAAATAATCGCTGCAGTCTTTAAAGATTTCCTTGGATACTTAAGAACACGCCGTGAATGAAACCGCCAGAGAGACTCACATTATCTGTTTCTCTTGCAGTATATCAGGAAAGTAATGAGTGAGAAAAAAGATGTCGGAGACAAAATCAAATTTGACGGAGCAGATATAGACTTGACTGAACTAGATGATGAGGTAAGCGATAGGATTGATAACCATTTGCATGTAGTTTCTGTCCTAACCTGTGCAATAGACGAAACTAAACTTCTAGTTAAGGTGATTCCCTAGTAAAAGAACGTAACATAGATTGTAGATGAAACTTGCTACACTGACGTAACAAGTCAAGAAGATGATGAAAAAGTAATAAAAAGTGGGGGTCACCGTGCTCGTTTTGACGTCACAATGCTAACAAATACGGCTATTTTGGACCCTTTGACAAAAACAGCGTGCAGCCCAAAACTAGACAAAAAGGAGAGATTTTTTCGATGATGCACGTGGTATGGCACAGAATTTGACTTTATTGTATTGTTTATCCACTTACATACCAGAAAAATGCCTTTTAATGCTCCTGTTTTTACTTTACGCTTTAAAGTAGAATTGAATTGGACATGCGCTTTTCGACCCGTGATAGCTCAATCCGTACAATTAAGTAAAATTGCCAAAAAACTGAACATAGATTTGTGCCAATTGTTTTCCCATCGAAAGGAAGCACTGTCCCTATTAAAATCATGAAATAAAAAATGGGGGTCACCGTACTCGTTTTTGCGGTAGAGCTGCAGAAAGTGCGCACCAAATGCATTTTCTCCGATTTTTGAGAGAGGACTGGGGCGAGTTTCAAAATAGAATGTATGTTAAAGGGGGAAGAAAGCATTAACAAATCCGTTTTCACAGAATTTACATCGAGATATCACATTTAGGACACAATGTGATAAAGAAAGCGTTTAAATGCAAATCAGAGTGACTAAGAACAAGTTAAACATTCACTATCGAGGATCTCCGTGACGAAGTCGAACTCAGCAAAACGCGTACTGCTTACGTTATGCACATTCCCAACACACTGAGTCTCACCTCAGCAAGAAACAACCGCAAGCAAAAATTCCAATAGCGTTTCTCTTCAGTCAACTTCATTTTAATAATGTTACTTCACATGCTCTTTTTTACAGCGGCCATCTTGTTATGCGCAGTAAGAGATGCGCAGTGCAAAACCAGGGAATCACCTTAAGTCTGTCGGCGAGAGAGCGCAGAAATCCCTTGTTCTGGGCCCCACCTGAGTACCGGGATTTGAGTACGCGCCATGCATGGTCAGAAATGGGTGTTTTCCTCCCACATGGCTCATTAGAGACACATAGATGATTACGAAATATTCCGAATGGGACGAAACTTGGCAGGAACATAGTTTTATACTTTTGATTGACAGCATGACGTCATAAGTGACGTTGAAACATGGCGCTAAAATTTGGAATTAATTATTTGACTTAAATAACTTTATAAATAAAATCTATAAAAAAACAGAGCTTTCTGGTGAAAACTCCTCTTAAAGCAGTTAAATTATTGCAAAGTTATAGCTAATTAAAGACATTCAAATTTCCCGCCAAATGTATGGAATTAACCATATATGGTCAAACTTTAGGGGTATTTAAACTCCAGCTAATTAAACGAAACAGTAAGGAAACTAAGCGAACCATGCATAAAAGCAAATTTGTAGTTTTTTAAATTTGGGACATGGGGTGTCAGGTTGCATGTTACGTCATTTCATACCATGTTGACGTCATATTTACGTGTTGATGACGTCACAAGTGAAAATACCTATAGAGTCCCAAATTCAAAAAACTACAAATTTTCTCCAGTGTGTTATCCGCTATTTTTCTTTTAACTTCCATTTATTGTCTTGAACTGGAAACCTCCCTAAAGTTTTACCATATAAGGTAATAAAACAATTAATTTCGTTAAATTCCTTCTTTTATTGTCAGGCACAAAATAGCTTGTAACTTTGTCCCGTTTTAATGGATTTTAACGGGGTTTTCACTGGAAAGCTTCACTCTGATCACAGAACACCTCTCTGTGGTTTTTCTGACGATTTTCTTAATTCTAAATTTTGGCACCAAATTTGGAAACTATTTGTGACGTCACAATGTCCATCAAGACTGTCAAACTGCCACCAAAAAATGTAGAATCTCTCAAGCAACAATCCTGCCAAGTTTCATGTCATTTGGAAAATTCTTCACGTCTCTGTGACCTATGTGGGAGGAAAAACACCTATTTCTGACCATCGTGATGATTGACTTTTTAAAAGGGCCATTGTTCAATTTGGCAATAAATCTCATGGGAAGTACGAAACGCACTTCCAGTGATTCGTTGACTCCGTTAGGGGCCCAGAACAAGGGCTTCGCAGACATTAGTGACAGGTCATTATTTATCTCCGGGGGGGGGGAGGATTTGGGGCTAAACAAGGTGAAATTTAGTCGATCGCCCCTTTGAATGTTAGTTTACTGAAGTGATCCCCCTAATAACGTTTGATGACCTTCGCGATCCCCCCACCCCCACACGTCTTCATTTTCCAAAGAAATTTGAGTGGTCCCCCCTCTGAATCCTTCCGAAGTTTTCAGTGATCCCCACTTTTGGGTTCTCAGTTACGACTGATCTCCCCTAAAATCCTCTCCCCTCCCCCAAGGCGATAAATAATTACCGGTCCATTACTAACCGGGGTTAGATTACGTCTGGTTAATCCTGTCCACACAGGTTTTTTTTTTTTAAATAAACATGAGGTGCCAGGAAGTGATTATGTCTCGGCTACCTAAGCTGCCAGGGCGTACCAAGTCTTTTCGCAAGGGAGAAAGGTGGTCCAACTCGTCTAAAATTAGTCAACCAAGAAAGATTGTAAAGCAATTTAGAAGGCATACACATGTCATGTATAGAAGAAAGATTTCTTAGCGTTTTTTCGAGGATGCGCGTTCCTTTTCCAATCTGTCGACAGAAGGACAGTCAGCAACAGGCGCGCGCTTGAACAACAATGTCATCGTCGGCAGGATCAATGTCAAAATACTGGTTATACTGAGTGTTCATGAGAGCAAGAGAAGGCTCTTGCACACTAGATATTATTACCAGTAAGTAAGACTTCGTAGAGTGAGAGAGAAAGAGGCTTCTGGAAACCCTTGAAACCTTCTCTTTTTCGCTTCTGGCTTTTCCCTGTAAATGATTCGTTAAATCAAATAACCTCAGGTTTTTTGGTCAAACAGGGAAGAGTTGGCGGCGAGGATATGGCTACTACTGACATCCTGCAGGCTCAAGTTCGCGATGCAAGGAAAATGGTGTTCCGACTTGAGGAGGTGAGTGAGGGTACTGATATGACATGCACAAAGTTTTAATGAGCTCTTCGTTTTAATTTCGTTTTAGTTTCGAGTCTTTTTTCCTACGGTAACCCAAATTTTTCTCCTAATTGTCACGTTCCCTACATGTTTATCACCATCGCAGGAGCCCATGCGCAGGAGCGACCAACTCTCATACTTCGACATACTAGGCCGGCTATGTCGACTGGTTTATTTTTAGACACATTTTAGAGCACTTTTTCCCACGAAAATGGAATCTCAGCTCCATCTATGAGCGCAGTTGAAGTACAATATATAAAAACGGAAAACGAAACGTCTTTCAAAGCTCAAACATATCATTTTAAGGTCTATGTGACTTAAAATATATTCTGAATTCGCGCCAAAATCGTTCTAAATTAAAATAAACTGGTCGGTGAAAACGCCCTGGAAACATGTGGAAAAAGCAATCGACAAAACGTCCGACGACAACGATTTGTAAAGGATTTAACCATGTCACCCTCTGTTTTAGGAAAACAAGGAACTGCAAAAGAAGTTGGCTTCTCTTCCAAGCGCTGAAGAGGTGTGTAAGCAAGACGTTTTTGCAATAAATATATTTGCCATGATCAGATTTCTTCAAGTAGAATAAGAGGTTAGCATTAGGTAATATCGGCTGAAGTCAGATTGTTTCTTTTAGTAAAATTTCATGAAGAACAATTCAAGTCCAACTTTACTGTGTAATATAAAAGCGAAAAAGAAAAACTCCACTGTGATGCTTTGAACCCGTGTCACTTGCTTTATAGCCTACATCCATATCCACTACACCATCGAGGACTACCTGCCAAATCCAGTAATTTTTAAAATATACATGTTCTTATATATGCCGTACCCCCATTACAATATTTGAAAGCTAACCGTTTTTTTCAGTTCAGTGCTTAACCCTAATCACTGCAGGCAAGAGAGGATAAAGGGGACAGAGAAGGTATCCCTCATACACACCCTATTCCATAGGTAATTCGTCTCGAGTTATTTTTAGAATCGGGATAAAGTTACCTCGCGCGCTGCTTGGATGTTTCGTGGAGGTTTCCCATGACTAAACGCCGTGCAAAACATGTCGGGCGAAAGGCAATGAAAGCGTAAAGAGATCGAGAGCATTCCTGAATATTGAAGCGAAATGAGTCGGCGCTCACCTGGGAAAAGGGAATCGATGGACTCTTTTACAATCCTTGAAATAAGTTTAACTCGAAGTTAACCTGAGAAATTTCGCCGGTCTATTGAAACCGGTCGTTTGTGTAATAAAGCAAGTAGGACGCCAAGTGTTATTTTTGTTGCATAATAAAAGACTAATAAAAGAATAAATATCAAACCAGAAATTGCTCTCTACAAACTGCAAATTATAAATGATCCTGAGAGAATATTCAGTGTGTTAAGGATTTCCCCGCTGTACTGTTAGCTCTTACAAGAGAGGAAGGGCGATTCTTTTTTAAATTTCCGTTTCGCTGACACAGGTTTAGTAGAAATCTCTCTTTAGTCGTTTTCGGCGACAAAACAAATAGCAATATCGCTCTCCGCGTCTTCCGCCATTTTCTTCTGCGTCAATTCGTGAAGGACGCGTGGTTCTGAGCGTGGGTCATCCACGCAGAACACATTCGCGCTATGTGATTGGCTGTTGTCTAATCCCCCTTGGCATCTATGGTCTTAAAAATAACTCGAGACGAATTACCTATGGAATAGGGTGTGTATGGGGGATGCCTTCTCTGTCCCCTTTATCCTCTCTTGCTGTAGATCAGTTCTTAACTCTCTACTGTTTTCTCTCCATAACTAAAGCTCTGCAGTTTTGGTTTCTTTAGCTATTCTAGCCTCATTCTACATTCCAGTCTCGTTCCATTATGGAAATAATGCGTTGTGTAAAATTCATAAGGTGTCCAATCTGGCTTCACTCGATGTTATCTAACGCTAACCAGAATAAGACGCATAAACATAAACCATACATAAACCCTTAAGATGTTCATTTTAATTTGTACCTGGTGTGACACCTCGAGTTTAACGTTATAATAAAAACGAAAAATGCCTTTGAACACTTAAGGGAAGTCAGGGTATCGATGATGATCCGATCAAGGAATATATGAATAGATGGTTTATAAGTAAACAACCAGATCATTGTTTTAACCATTTTGACGGGTTTCCCATATACATGAACAAATGCGCTTTCTGGTATCCTATTTTGCTGAAATACACCATGATACTGAAGCCACCAATGAAGAGACGGCTAAAAAGAGACCTTTTCTGGTAGAGCAAATTGACGGAGTCCTTTCCAATTTCATCGCTGTTTTTTTCAACTAGCTCCATTTAAGTCGGAAATACAGATAATGATTTTCCTGGACTTGACTCTTACAGAAATAGGAAAATCTGACTTTCTGTTCTCACGCCCTCTATAAAACAGGGCTTCCATGTCCGTAGCCTGAGATCATGCCCTCTCCCTATTATCCCTTTATGTCGCAGGTTACCATGTCCGAGGACAAGTTGATGCAAGTGCATGTACAGTTTTTTTGTATATTTAAATTGAAACTTTTCCTTTTAACGTTCTCGCTGTCACGATTGTAGTTACTGAAGCACCCTCGCACTAGTCTTGATTCACGTGTCATAATGGTACTGGGTTGACTTCAATTTAAAGGGGCTATGTCACGGCAGTCCACTTCATTTTGTTTAATTTTGCCAATTACTCGCCCTCAATCGCTATGGAACGTAAAGTAAACAAAGAAATTACATGGAAATGACAAAATCAGAGATTCGAGACATCGAGACAAACAAATATGTCTCCTGTGCATTATTTTTGAAGTTGCAAACAGAAGAGATCAACTTTGAAAAACTGTTAGGCTGAACAGTGTTTAAAAATCCTAATTTCAATCCGTTTCAATCTTCTTCAGTTTTGCCCATCCGAGGCATCTGTGGTATCTGTGGTGTTATTTTAACCTTCCTTTAATGTTTTAAGCGGTTATTTTTACATTTCCCTTAATTAATTTTACGGGCATTTTGTAATTACATAATTAGGCTGAATTTGGCGACACAGCTCCTTTAGAGCAGCCTACAGTTGCCTCAAGCACTGAACAGCAGCCAAATGCACCAGTCGATCCGCGTACAGTTGAGGTTGTCAAGGAATGTCCAAAGTGTTCTTCGTACCAGGCACAGCTTGTCGATAATGAGGATGAATTAAAGACAAAAGAGCAAGACATCGAACGGTTAAAAGATGAAATGAATAAACTGAGAGCACAGCTGACTTCCAGTGAGAAGGTAACTTGAAATTTAAGTTCTAATTCACTCCATGTCTAGCCTGCGACCGCAGACGTATTTCCGGACTTTGCCTCTCTCTGCGACGACCGGAAATACGTCAGCGGTTCTAGGCTACCACTTGTCAGGTAATCGGGATTCTGGAATCCGCGAAATTTTTGCTAGTAAAATCTGGAATCCTGAGCTTTGGAATCCTGGCTCCGGAATTCAGCTTAAGGAATCCGGATTCCCAGTAACTATTGGAATCATGAATGCAATAATTTTTGTCTGAAAAGGAATCCAGATTCCAGCCTCTTGAATCCGAAATCCACATCGTGGAAACCAAGACTATCTCGGATTCCCTCACATGGTGTAAGCTAATAAATAACTATACAAATAAATAAAATGGGTCAAACTTCATGGAAGCCAATTTAGAAATAAGAGCGTTGTTCGCCAACCATCAGCTACCGTACAGGTCCTGTCTAGATAACCGCTTGGCCAATTTTATGAAATAATGCATTTAAGACCTCTACGCTGGTGTCATAATGACCATTTCATCTTTCTGGTTTCATCGCGCTTAAAAATTACCGTCTTTAATTATAGTCTGCAAGGAAAGCACATAGTTGGGCTAAATGATTGATTATCATCAGACAGGCCGCTTTCGACATTCTGATGCCTGAAATTAGCAGTATGCAGGACCCGTGTCATATGAGATAAGACACGTATTTTATCACTTGGTAATTATGTATCTGTACACTAAATTAGTTTCTAGTGATGGTTACCCTGTGGACACAGAACCCATTCCCCTTGGCGATAGCCCGAACTATCGTTTCTCTGCCTTAGCTGGTAAACTGACAGTCGTCTCGTCTAACTCTTTGCTGCCTGAGACGTTTCGCGAGTGAGATGTCTGCTATTCAGACCCAATTCGGAGAGAGGAGACACGGCTGTACTCGCAAGATATTCTCTGCCTCTGTGTATTTAAAGTGAACATATTTCATTCTTTCAGGAAATTATCGTTCATGTTAAATCTGAGTTGGCTTTGGCTGAATCAGAAGTGAAGGAGGAGAGATTGAATTCTGCGGGGAAATCAAGCCTTAAAGGTGACAACTGCTCACTCTCTGTGTCTTCGCTTATCTCTGGTGCGCGCTCAGTAACCTGGCCTTTGCATGAAGGCGAGACTGAAAGTTGACCTGCTTTTGACACAAAACGTGCTTGCTTTTTAATATGGAAATTATTATGATGAACAGATTCTTGGTAACATGAGAGCAAATTATTTAGATTTGAAGGCCAAAACGATTTACCATTTGGGCCAACCCTACATCTGCCTCATTCTGGAATCTTTTGCTATAATCATGGCATGGGCTGTAGGAAACATGGGTTTTAACTAAATAGAGGTTAGATTTGCGTGTAATAAAGTTGAATTACTCACCTTGAAGTAGTATTTTGTGGTTTTTCGGTATATTCCAGGTAAAAAAAAACCCTGGCAACACGCTTTGTTTTAATTCAGAACTCGATCGGCATTCCTTAAGTCTTGGATTCGAAGAGAACGCATGCTATAATCTGACGCTGGCTATATGTACAATCTTTAAAACTCTACTTGCTAGGGGCTTTATCTATCGTTGCAGTTTCTGTCGAAACAGTGGACACTCCACCGCAGGACTCAACAGAGCAGGATACGGATTCTGGGGAGGAAGAAATAAAAGAGAAGTCAACGAAGGTTTCCAAGTTAGCAGTGCCTGCGAAGAAATCAAAACCAAGACAAGCTAAGTCACCAAGAAAGCGGAAACAGGCCGCAAAAGTAAAGAAAGAAGATAAAAAAGAGGAAGAAGAAGACAAGAAGGAAGATGAGAATACTGAGGAGGACGATAAAGTAACGAAAAAACCGCAGAAGAAGAAGGAAGACAAAGGAGGAGGGTCGAAACGTAAGACACGTGACTTGGTAGTGGGCGAGTGTAGGGAGGAGAAAGCACCTTACGTGACAGTCAGAGAAGCGAAGATGGTCACGCTAGCAGATAAAGTAAGGGCTTGATGTTGCACTTTAAATTGGGCGCAAAAAGTAATTGTTGGAAGATTAATTAAGGTAGCCAGGTAGTCAAACTTCTTTACCCCGAAAATAGTTTTTTTAATAGTCTATGGCATGGTTATCAGCCTCATCTCCAACATCGATCGCTTTGCTGATACGTTTTACTTTACACCCCTGAATGGGAAAACATCTGCTGCATCGAATCTTAGGTGGAACATTAAACCCTCTGTCCACTATTTAGGAGGAATACGAAATGAACGGACAGAGAAGACCTGGGAAAACGCGGTGCAAGGCTAGGGTTGTCCAATCACAAGCGAATGACAGTATATCTATTGTTTTCTCTCGAGAGGGTAACTTATTCATCTGATTATTCAAGTTACCGTTAATTTTATCGTGTTCTAATTAAAAGGGAACCCAGACCTCTCACTATGACCGCAAGGCCACTGAGCGTATCAGTCAACGCGGGGACTCTGTAGGACGACAGCCGCATGGAAGACGCCGATCACTAGCTGAAAGCACCATGGCAGGAATAGCTCCCGGTATGCTGAAACAAGAAACAAACGCAGCTATAATGTTTATTATGGAGGAAGTAAGTAGCAAAATAGACCGTTTTACGTTCTGACGAAACAGAAGCTTTTTGCTGTATTTATAGCTTTACGCACCTGTTCGCTCTTAGCGACGAAGTGAGGGGTTTTCCAGTCGTTCCTTACCGATATCGATACTTATGCTTATTGAATCTGATTGGCTGAGAGCACTGAAGTTTTTACTAAACACAGTGCAAGACAAGGAAATAAAACGCAAATATCTCAGAGAATGGAGCACTGTGATCCGCTGATATATAATATAAACATATAAGAACCAATCAGCTGCCACAACTCATGTCCAACCTTAACATGGTCATGACTCCTTGTCGTGATGAGCAGGCAGTTTCTAGGGTTTCGAGGGTGCCCTTTATTATCAGGCTCAACTCATCTTGACTGGTAATTCATTTCGTGTATATTATTAAAGGGTAATCATACGGCTTTTCTCGTTTAATCTGAAAGTCATTTGCGGTCGTCTGTTTTTCGAAAAGCTTAAATTGCTTTCACCAAATTTTGAAACGTTTTGGAAAACACACTTGTGCAAATGATAAAAACCAAATTGAACGACAAGTCGTCGTATGATTACCTATAGAAACCCGCATGGTTAGTTTTTACTCTAAACCAGTGGTCTTTCTGCATCCGTTTCCTGTACAGGGAGATCGAATGTGCGATGAAATATCTGGTTTTGTAGAACATGGATTTGATATTGTCCAGCAAGGAGGTACGTGATGTAAAAATTAAGCTCTGTAAGTAAATCCTGTAGTGAACTTGAAAAGATGAATAAACCACAAAACCTGAGCGCTTTTAAGACCAGAAATGACAGACTTTCCTACATTTTCATATACCTCAACCAGTGAAATCTCTACCCTTTTCATATACCTGAAGCCTGAAAAAGTTACCCCTTTCGGGCGGAGCCATCCCGGCCCCGTACAGGCCTGACCGTTGATAGGCCACCTGTGGTTTTAAGAGAAGAATTCAAGACAGACGAAGGTCGCAGTGTGGTGGTGAGATTTTTTCTTAATTATCAATTAATGAATGAGGCTGAGTATCGGCCGTAGGCCGGGGCGGATAACACCCTCCGAGATCTCCATAATTCTTCATATGATACGAAAGCCGAATTCAATAATTGTTTTATTATTCAGTCAAAATAATTCCTAGTTTAAAAACATGGCTAAAACAAGCTTACCTCCATCGATCCATCGATGTTAAGTTCATCTTCGATAGTGCACGTTTAGGTTTGTCCAGTTCCGCAAATATTCTCCAAATAGCAGATGTCGCCCTTCGAGTTGTCCTCTTGCTGTTCTTGCCATGTTTTTAGTTATTTTTTCGCCTGGTTCTTACTCTTGAAACGAGTGAAATGTCCGCCATTTTTCAAATTCACAACCAAAACAACTCAACCTCGTCCCCAGGTCTTCTTGGTTAACAGTGCCTTAACCTGCACGAACGCTGCATTTTTGACGTCATTTCCTCGTTAAACATAAAATTCTTCCAAATTTGGTCATAGTAATCGGCTCCTGAAACTGGTTATGGTGAATTATACGTGTGCTTTTAGCCAATCAGAATCGGGAAATATTTTGAATGAATAATAACAGTTGTTATGTTAGCTTTTTCGTTCGTTGCGTGTAACAGTCATCTGGAGAAAAAAAAATTGTGTTGTAATTTAGAATTTGTCCATTCTTGTAAAACACGTGACTCAAGTCTAAGTTCTGCAGCTGGCCATTTCGGGGGGACGAGATGGCTAAAGTAGGACCCATAAGTCCTCGCGAGCGACCTCGACACTCAACTGAGAAATGTTTGTGGCCAGACAGAAATTAATGTTAACCATCTTTTACGATTAACAATTAAAATATTCCATGCATTTTTACACATAACGAATGGCATTTTTGGTCGGCCTGATTAAGAACCTCAAGTAACTGGGTGGTTGTTGTTTTTCTTCCAGCCAAGACCACACGTTTATTGACTGAAACGCATCTGGGTGAGGATGCTTTGGAGATGCTGGAGGCAGAGGACCCCAACGTGCAGGTACATTATAACTTCTTGATTGCTAAACACTGCATCTGACGAAAATGCCATAATTTCTAAATCAAACACAACACAAGACACAGTGTTTCAAGTCAAACATCACATAAAAAAAAGTTGAAAATATGAGGGGTACGTGGTGGAGTATTTGGAGAGACTATTGTGATGAAACACTGGTTCGAGTGATAATTTCTAAGAAAAAATAACGATTTTGAAGGAATGATAAATGCAAATTTGAACAGAACATTTTGCTTTTGGGTGATTTAATGGTTGTTTTTACGGATAACCTGTCTCAGAAAGGTAATCCGTCAAAATAAGCAAAAATACACGGATTTTGCCAGACGGATGTAAGACAGATCAATTCACCAAGAAGGAAAACTGTCCAGTTTTCACATTAAGACGGATTATCAGTCTGACGCGAATTATCCGATGGATAACCCGTCTGAGAGAAATAATTCGATGTTGTCTCTTGAGTGTAAAAACGGCCAATTAAAGTTAAATCTTCGTTTGTTTCTGTTCAGCTGGACAGAGCTGCAGCTATCAGAACTCTCATGTCAGTCGATCACAGAAGACAGAGTATAACCCCCAGTAAAAAGCGCCGTCCGTCATTGCACTTAGAAAGAGGGGGAACTATAAGGAGAGAGTCTAAATTGCCGCTTCTCGACACGGGAGAGCGGTTGCTTGGAAGAAAGAGAGAGGATAGCATCAGTGAGGGTGTGACAGATCAGAAGGATGGAGACACTAGCGTGACAGACCACTGTGACACAACCGAGACCACGGAACAAGGACCGCCAACAGCTCGCGTAAATACTTTTTTCCCAGCAGATCAACCAACTGGAGGTGGTGTCCACGAATCAGCTGCAGACAAGCAAGCAAGAGGGGGAACTATAAGGAGAGAGTCTAAATTGCCGCTTCTCGACACGGGAGAGCGGTTGCTTGGGAGAAAGAGAGAGGACAGCATCAGTGAGGGTGTGACAGATCAGAAGGATGGAGACACTAGCGTGACAGACCACTGTGACACAACCGAGACCACGGAACAAGGACCGCCAACAGCTCGCGTAAATACTTTTTTCCCAGCAGATCAACCAACTGGAGGTGGTGTCCACGAATCAGCTGCAGACAAGCAAGCAAGAGGGGGAACTATAAGGAGAGAGTCTAAATTGCCGCTTCTCGACACGGGAGAGCGGTTGCTTGGGAGAAAGAGAGAGGACAGCATCAGTGAGGGTGTGACAGATCAGAAGAATGGAGACACTAGCGTGACAGACCACTGTGACACAACCGAGACCACGGAACAAGGACCGCCAACAGCTCGCGTAAATACTTTTTTCCCAGCGAGGACAGCATCAGTGAGGGTGTGACAGATCAGAAGAATGGAGACACTAGCGTGACAGACCACTGTGACACAACCGAGACCACGGAACAAGGACCGCCAACAGTTCGCGTAAATACTTTTTTCCCAGCAGATCAACCAACTGGAGGTGGTGTCCACGAATCAGCTGCAGACAAGCAAGTCGAGGGGATGTCTGAGGCAATGACAGGGGCTGTAAGGCGAATGAGTGAGGTTCCTCTGGAGGCAAGCGAGGTATTTGATTCAGCGTTCGTCAAGAAAAGCAAGTGGTCCACATTAAATAACTTTGTTCACTCGCTCCAGCCCCACAAAGGAGGGGGCTGCTCGCACGTGGTGCACGAGGTCAAGAATATCGCCGAGGATTACGGGGGTATTCCGTCAGAGGATCAAGTGAAGGAGCAAATCAGAGTTATGGCGCAACACGCCATTGATAGTGAGTAACTTTTGTCATTTCAGTTTTGCAAAGCCTATCAAAACATAATTGAAAAGCAGCTGAATATTAATTAAACCTTTTTACAGCAAACAGCAATTCCCTCCTTTTTTGTACAGTTTTCAATGGAATCAATCCACTATGAGATTTACCATCCTTTTTTATGATTTTAAAACTGATTTCAAAAAGATTTCGGACTCACAGAATTTCTTTAAACTTTGCCATAATGGAGGCAATTATGGCAATTTCTTCAAAAACTCCTGATGTTCCGTTGCCATGTTAAAACAACAAACCAAATTTCAAACTTGGGAAAGGGAGTTGAAAAGTGTGATGTTAAACTTCGTGATCTGTTTTAAAAGCGTCAGATATTTAGAAAACCTCCCGGGGGGTACTTGGGTTAATTTTTGCTGGGTAGGTGCCCCTAGCCTCTCAGAGCCCCTACCCCATTATAGTCTATTCTGTGGCCAATTATAGACCCCATCTTAGTCACTTTTGGGCAAATATGTAATCTCGATCCCAAATAAGTCTCTTTGTACTTATGTATCTACCCTATACTGAATGAAGAACACTTTACTTTTCTCCTACAGTACAAATATTCTGGTACGTTTGCTTGAAGGGATCCCCTCCAATGTTTTTTAAAGATTATTTTA
>CALNXK010000127.1:517500-572500 GCA_942486035.1 Porites lobata
AGCTCCTTACCAAAAGGACAAGCTTACATTCAAGTTTTTTTCGAGACCTGAAGTTACCTGTGAAAATTGATGACATCAGAAGTGGTACAATGGACATGGTTCCACTCGTTCCCAGGCTTCTCTCTCTTCCTCCCTCGAGAAAGGAGGAAGAGAGGGAACCCTGGGCACGAGGTTGTCCACATAAGAGCGCGAGGTGTGAACCAATTCGCACGTTTGCACCTTCCCTTGTCCTACAAAATATTTACGCTATTATAACAAAATCATATAAAAAATCTTTCAGAGCCAGCACGCCACTCTTCACTTTCATGAACCGGAAAGAAAAGATGACGTGTCCGTAGTTGGAAGGAAGGTAATATTCCGAAAGAAGTCGGTATCTACTTAAACCGGAACACCGGAACACCCCGACACACTCTGGAACAACCCCGAACAGCACGAATAATAACAATAAAAAAAAGACAAACAGAAACCTGAACTCTAATCTGTAAGCCTGCGTGGCAGGAGTCGAAAGAGGAGGGTGGGGAAAGAAAAAGGGAGATCGGTTTTCTCTCTTTCCCCTCCCTTAGGCTCTAATCTATAAAATATCAAATGTTCTTTTCATTTGTTGTCTTATTTTTAGGTTTCAGGGGAGTTCCGTGTTCCTGCTTTTAGCACATGCAAAAGACGTTTTCGCCCTCTAAAACAAACCTTGATTCTTTTCTAGTTCCATTTCCCTGTATACTCTCCTCTTTATTTGAAAATTTTTATTTTTGAATAGTTTAGGAAGAAATTGAATGACTATTTTTTGTTTCTTTTTTCAGGTGCTTTCAACGGTTGACGAAAGGTATTGAAAAAACTGCCATTGATATAGTAGTAGCTCCTTTTGTAACGGTTCCACTGACCGTAAGAAAAGGACACTGCTCATTCTCCTACCCGTACTCTAAAAAAGACAGTGAGTGATGCCTGCCGAGATTTCCACTGTCGCGTGATTTTCACGTGCGTACGCGGGTAAAATCTACTTGCGTAAATAATTAGAGGCGATGTATGAAAGGCCACCCGTAAACGTAATAGTTAAGCGAGATTATATTTTTACGTTTACTTGCGAGCTTACAAATATTGCCTCTTTTTTATTTACGCGTCTAAAATTTACGTAAGTACCCACGTAAAGATTACTTAACAGTGGAAATCCACCGTTAGAAGCTTTACCACTTTTCTTACCATTCGTATTCACATTGTAAGCGTCCGTACCCTTGTTAGACTACGAGTATACCCCCATTTTTCCTCAGGGATAGTAGAGCGAGCGAAACGGGAGCGCGCGTGAAAATCACCCCACGCGAGAAAAGACGACACCCGGCGGGTAGAGAGCGCCTTTTCTCGCGTGAGGTGATTTTCACGCGCGCTCGCATTTCGCTCGCTCTACTATCCCTGAGGAAAAATGGGGGACTACTCTTAGTCTATACTCTTGTTCACAAGCTTTGCTTTTCACTTCAGGGACAATGATGCTATCACAACCGAGGTAAGGTTAACGTTAATGTTGGTAGTAATAAAATCACCACCGTCACAGTTGAAGCGCGCTGGCTTAGAATACGATCAAAAACAAGAAAACCAGTCATGTTCTTTGAGGCGCATTTATTGTCTTTTAAGATATTAGACAGGCCAAAAAAATCCACTAAACCACATCCACACGAAGAAGTTGTAAGCCTTCCTCTGTGTTTACGTGTAACAGACCGTATTTACATTGAGTAAATTAACAATATAAGATATTAACAATCGAAAATAAATACGACATTGGCCCAGTTACACAACTTACATGCGTCACGAATAGGGATGTGATGGATAATTTCCTTAAATAAAACCTGGCTCCAACGCATACGTTCACCTTTTCCACAGTCTTCCCTCCATCCCCTCCCCCCCGTGACGATTAGACTATTAACAGCATAAGAAACTTCATTGCTTCTGGTTGTACTCTATGTGTTAGAGAAATGATTAATGATTTATTCCCGCTTCTAAAGGACTCCGCCCTATTCCCACCCATAACCCCTCAAGTGTCAGCCTTTCAGCAAGGGGGACGGAAGTCCGTATCCACTGCAAGACTGCCCCAGGGGGGGATGATGATTATCCAGGGAGCAGGTTCCAAACACACAGAGACAATTCCACTATCAACTTCACAAAGTAAGATGAAGAAGCGAGGAAAGGTGAAAAACTACTCAAGACGAGAGCTGCTTCTCAAGCAGAAGGCAATTATGGATAAGATGCTGCACGTGGATGCTAGGATAGAAAACTTGCAGAATGAATTCAGTGGAATGGAGCCCGAGAGAAAACACATTGGTACAGTAGGTGCTGGAAAGTAAGTAAAACACTTGAAAAGTAAACATCCAGCAATTTTCTTGTCACCCTTGACAAGAGCTGAAACACGTTAGGGACCGTTCATTTTTTATGGGGTAGGGGGGGGGCTGGTGGGATTTGGAGGAGTGTAATTTGAAAATTGTATGACTCCCCCCCAATTTCCGATTTTTTTCGCATTGGTCCCCCCCCCCTCATCAGAGTAATTTTTTGGAAGGCCCCCCCCCCATGAATAACAAATACATAAATACATTCAGGACTCAAATTATTGGTTTTATTATATGAGCTTGACAACAACATTTTTATGAATGAAAAGAGAGTTGTTGCTATTCAAGACTGTTATTATGGTATGTTCACTGTCCTCATAAAATATAAAAGCCGTTGAGAAGTTTTCTTGTTACCCTGGAACTGCTTTAGCATATTTGTTATAAATAAAAGAGCACAATTTTTCTTCCATTTGTAAACATCTCTTATCCTATTTTTAATCTAATTTTTTCGTCCGACCCCCCCACTTCCTTCATTTTTAGCCAATTTTTTTCGAGTGGCCCCCCCCCCCAAATCCCACCAGCACCCCCGCTCTCTCATAAAAAATGAACGGTCCCTTATGGCCTCCGGAATGAAATGGAGGTTTTGCCGTGCATAGGTTTTCTATGAAAAGGTCTCCAGAAAACCCAAGGGAAAAAGCATGGATGTCATATAGGGCAGTTGGATTTTCCCCTCGGGGTTATGAAATGACCCCCAGCTACTTTCGTAGAACACAAAAAGGAAAAGGAATCAAAATGACTTCCTCGCTGTTCAATTCCAATTCCATTGCATTACCATATACCTTACTGGTATTTAATTTTGCGATTTTGGCGAGAGAGTATTTTTGGCGGGGTTTTATTTCCGCGATTTCAACACGCAAATATGAGAAAAGGGCATTAAATTTTGCAATTTACGCACTCTCAACTTCATTTAATTTTTTTAAAAAAAAGTCTGAAAGATTTCAAATTTCTTGTTGAACTGGAAAAGCGATGTGTGAAAGCTATACAAATTAATGTTATTTTACTTACTGAAGATACAAAACGGAGCTTACCAGTATAACCAGTTAGCAAGTTATATTGCCGATACATATCCTGCATATGTTGCTGCTATCTGAAGTTAATATATTTTTTCTGTGATTTTAATTTTCCATATGAGTATTTAATTTCTCGTACTTAAAATTCGCGGTCTTTATTTTCGCGATTTTTGCAATCGCGAAAAACACGAAATTAAGTACTAATTGAGCGTTTTCACTCACGTGACCAGCTCTATGCAAATTTATGGGAACAAAAGGAAGTGTTTACATAAGAAAAGAGTTCAACTCCCACAGGATTGGTTTGGAAAACCAACATGGCTGCCGTCTTATTGTTTTGGAACACCAATATGTCAATACCCCTCATGTGAAAACGCTGTATATGGTACCTGGAAACTTGAAATCTTAGACTCCAGAGTGAGGTGTCCACATCATAGCATACTTGTCCAATACTCCGACAAATTTGTGCATGCCTTTGTTTAATTTCTCATTGTTTTGCTTCGTTCTTTATTGTTATGCTTTTGTTCAGTATTGTAATGTGAACACAATACAATACAATGCCAATCATAAATTTGTCGGAGTATTGGACAGCCCCCCATCACAGAGTTGTTAAAGGAAAGTTGCGCAAATTGTCCAAGAAAATAGTCGGAAAATTCTTGGTTTTGGCTCCCGACCTTACTTATCTGAGCTTTACACTTTGGGCATCCGTGTCTCAGAAGTAACAAAGAATTAAAAGGGGTACAAGGTTAAATAGTCCTTTTGTAGGGAGCCCCTAAAACTGAAACAAAATCGCAATTTTCATTTTCATCACTGTTCTCTTTCCCAAAGCCAACACAACAACCAGAACACTAAACCAAACCAAGCTGTCCATCAGCATGGAGTTCCATCAACAAGATCTCAAGATTTTTACTTTCCTCTAACAACACACTCTGTAGCACTTCCAACCCTGCCTCAAGGATTACACGTACAAGGAGTTATGGATAACAAACCTGTCAAACAGGAGACAGAGAAAGAGCAAGGAAACTCTGGAGAGCATGTCAGGGAAGATGAAATCAATGAGGAACCACTGCAGTTACCAGTGAGTAGAAAGTGAGGGTGCAGGGGTGGATCTGGGGGAAGGGTGCAGGGGTACCCCCGAGATGACCTGCAGTTTTCTAATACAGCTGGCATTCTGCAAAAAAAACTATGTGGTTTATTGGTGTTGAAGTAGAGCAAGAGACGAGTGCACCCCCTCCAAAAAAAATCCTGGATCTGCCCCTGCGGTATACCCACACCAAGGGCCTTGCCAGCTTTTTGGCTTCTTGTAGTCCTGGCTGACTGCGAGTCGGAATATTTTGAAAAACACTGACTTCACCTAAACTTTGAGCTCTTCAGGCTTAAGCTCAGCTCCCAACAGCACATAACTTATTACAAGTGGCAGAGTGATCAAACCAATAAATCTTTGTCCCAAGCCTACCGGTTTATAGTCTGGTTACACCCCTGCACACTAGTGATGCAAGCATAAGCATAAGCGTAAACATAAGCGTAATACAAGGAAAAGCATAAGCATAAGAAGCTTATGTGCTAATGAGGCCGGTCATAATGTGAGCATAAGCGTAAGCACAAGAAGAACGCAAGGTTTTAATATTCTTTTCTTTTTGCTATGCTTATGTTAAGGCTGTCCTCACTTACACATAGTCTTCTTTAAGGTTGCTACAGCCAGAGGTTTCTGAAATTCCCTGACTTTTCCTGACTTTTTCCTGACAAAACTACCCTGGGGGTACTTGGATTAATTTTGCTGGGTATGTGCCGCTGGCCTCTCAGAGCCCCTACCCCATTATAGTCTGTTCTGTGGCCAATAATATTACTATAGACCCCATCTTAGTCACTTTGGGGCATAATTTAATTTTTGCGATACCAACTTAGTCAATATCTATTAATGTCTGTGTGGGAGGCTAACTTTATATTGAATGAAGAACACTTTACTTTTCACCTACAGTACAAACATTCATGTACATTTGCAAATCGTAAATATGAAGAACTGTTTTACCCCAAAAATCCAAAAATGTGCGATCCCATTCTAGTAACTCTGTTGAAAATGCGACCCCATTCTAGTCACTCCAGGCGTGAAAATGCGACCCCATCCAGGGGCACATCCCCATTAGCCTCTTATAAGGAAGTACTCCCCCCCCCCCGGCAAAATTAATGTAAAATTTCCCTGACCAACTGAGAATGGACTCAAACCCCCTCCCTCACTGCCATCGTCTTCACCCACATATTTATGCTTTTAGCAAGTCACGTCGACGTGCAGTGTATATTTAACAATTATTCCTCGAGCCCGAATGGGGTCCGAGTCAACAGCCCATGAGGTTGAAGGCCAAATAGGGTATTGACTCAGAGGCCATGAGGGCGAGAGGAATAGTAATGTTTTAGTAAAATCCAACTAGTTGGTCAAAAATATTAAGACAAAACAAGTTAAGCTAGCAAAATGTGATTCAGCCGCCATCATTTTGGTTTTCAAAGCCGGCGCTTTCCGCTACTAGTGGGATATAACATATAGCAGAATGCAGCATCGACAATAGACCACTACTTAGATTTTACTAAAAATTGATAGCTCCTTAACTTAACTTGTCATTCAATTCCAAGAACAATAACCTACCAATCCAACATGATTTATGTCCGTAGAGTGTCTAAAGATTTTTAAATGTTAGAAAACAATAAAAGTACAAGGAAAAGAATAAATATGCACTCTTAAAATTTCACTTTTCCCTTTCTTTCAAAGATTTAAATCTTCCCTCACTCAAAGTGAAACCCCTGACTTTTCCCTGACCTTGAAGACTTTTTTCCCTGACCCGTGACAACCATGTAATCTTATGCTCATGCTTGCAACGTTAGTGAGGACCAGGCTTAAGAGAATAGCTGTCTACAAAAATCAGGGGCACCCAACGGCAATTTTTGGGAAAATATCTGTTCGGAAGACGATTTGAGAACTAGAATTTTCGGAACATTTGTTGTAAAATTTCTTGCTTGCCTGCCTCTCCTAGGATTTTCGAACATCTACAAAATGGTATAATTACCCATTTTAAACGGATATTTACCCTAAAAAAGGTCACCTAGAATTTTCGGGAGCCTTTTCCTGGCTGAAATTTTCGAAAAGGTAAGTTTTGATCCCTATAATTTTCAGATCACTAGACTTTCAGCTAGAAAATCTGAACAGATGAAAAGTTTTTAGGGGATAAAAATATGCCTATATCTACCGTTTAAATACTAAAATACGTTCAACAATGCTATTTTAAGCGGTTTTGAACTATATCCTCGTTGGGTGCCCCCTAAAAATAGTCAACAATGAGCTTACTTGAACACTCAATACTGGTATCTGTTTCAGGGTATGAACAATACCTTCTGGCTGAGAAAAAATTCAATAATTGCAAGATTCCCTTCACAAAAGCATTTGAGGAAATCATTATCTGAACAACCAACAAAGCTTCCTATGTTAAACATCAATAATATCCTAAAGGTTGGACAATGAGGACGTAAGAATTGGGCCAAGTAAGAGCTGCTCGCTACAACAGAGCTCTACAGGATCCACGAGATGAGGAAAGATATGCATCACATACCAACCTGTGCCCAGCACACCACAAATGCTAATAACTCTTTCTTCATCACAAATGCGAAGAGTAACTACAGTGACAAAAGGAACCCCCAAAAAGACTAAGTTTGTGTTACGAAAATAAAGATTTCTAAAAATCTCTATAATAAAGATTTGTAAATTTCTTTATGTACAGCCCCAAGAGATGCCTGAATCGGCCAAGACCCTGACACCCTAAGTGAGACCAAAATCTGCAATTTAAAACCCTAAGTGAGATGACAAGCATCCCCGTCACTTCCTTGGAGTCCCCCCCCCCCAGGCAGGCCCGTAACCAGGATTTTATGTGGGGGGGGGGTGCTAACGAGGCCAAAGTGGACCCAACTACCGAAATGTATTTTTTATTTTCTGATCCGTTTATTTAGGAAAGTAGCAATACATGAGAAATAGTAACCGCAAAGTACACGGTAGGAACTGAATATTACATTTTTCGAATACAACAGTTTGAATTAAGTTATAAAGGAGTAATTTTACGATGTAAAATGATACATCAAAATACTGCGGAACTAATCCCTCAGAATAGTCCCGCGCTCCAGCCTACGTGGATGTAGCGACTAAAACTCAGAGCACGATAACAGATCAAGACTGGTGGACATTGTCAGCGTCTAATGGCTCTTGACGGGGTACTTTACTAACCCATGTATCGAGAGACTGGCAAGATTTAGCTGCAGCCTTCCTCTTTCTATTTTCCTGTTTTCTCGTACCCATAACATACTACACAAAAAACTTATTTTGCATCTTAGGGCGTTCATGTGCTCGTACAAACAGAGAATACTACCCGACGCGTTAGCAGACGTGTCTGACAAAAATAGTGAGATCGTTCCCTTGTCATTGTCTTGCTTGTCGTAAACTCCCGTGCAAAGCGTGCACATTAATACGTAAGCTCAGACATCTGTGCACTCATTGAAATGTTCTGAATGGCTCGGCCTACTAGAGTGCAGCTGGTCTTATTTTCCCAGTGAATACACTACTGCTTTTTTCATTCTTTGATTTTGTTTAGATATCACTGTTAAGTTTGAAACTTCAGTTTAACCGACCGCATTCCTTAACTTGGATATTGAGTATCAAACTGTGGACCTTTGGGGCTTGTGGGGGGGTGCGAATGCACCCCGTGCACCCCCCCTGGTTACGGGCCTGCCAGGGCCTTATCCCAGGAGTGGGGAAATTACTGTTGCATGTATTAACACCGGGTTAATGTCAAACTCCCCGCTATGTCCTCAGATTCAGGGGCCACATTTATTAATTGACGCATGATCAATATATGCTCACCTTGAAGCTTCTTTGATCTACACCCTGAGACGAAAACTGCAACTGTACGAGTACAAAGGCATGATTTTTTAGAAAAATAGTGAAAAAAGCTTCTGTTAGCCGCCCTTGGGTTACAAATAAACTTAACCTAAACTACACAAATCGCTCAAAACATTCTAAATCCTAATACTAATTTTAAGGTCTAACTTGTAAGGTACAGAGCTCAGAAATCAAGTGTAATTCAATCATGGTAAAAACAGAATTTGAACTCAATTCTCGATCGTTTCTAATCATTGCTCTGTAAATTTACAAGTTTACTTTCAAGCAAACGAAAACACACACTACAAAAAAAAACGCACAAAGACACAAATACACAGACAAAACACAACTACGAAATACTCACTAAACTGTACTACACAAAAAAGACAAAAAAATCGCTAGTCGGTTTTATTTATACATCATCGTGTTTCCAACGAAACTCTCAGATTTGACTAAGAAGTTTCATCTCATCAGCCTGTGAAAAGAAAAGAAATAAAAATGAAAATGGAAGAATATATACTGTTTTTGAAAAGAAGAGTTCTCTTCCGTTCTCTTCGACACAAACTCACCGCCATTTTGCAGCCTCCTGATTACTCGAACCAGTCTATGCGCGCCGTTTTATTCGGACAATATCTCCCCAGGGTTTTCCCGATTTCCATAAAACATAACGGCCTGTGAGCTGTGTGTAAATATTTATTTCCTTGCTCGTCTCAAACCGGATTAAGGAACACAGTCAAACATAGGGTAAGTTCTTTTGTAAGTTCTGGATTAGTAGTAATAGCTTAAATTACATTTCGCACATCTTAGATTCCATTTTAGCCGAACGAAAACAAAGACGTTGTGTAGTGTCTGCGTGCTACGTGCGAGTTGTTTGCATTCGACGGTGACAAGAGCGCTCTCACTAAATGTTTAATAAGGCCAGTTTGCATCTCCTGTATTGTAATAATTACGTACGTTTCGAGTGCTGACATGTTGAGAAGCCTCCTTTGCAATTATTACAAGCTCTGATGGTGAGTGTGGGAAATATCCCTTCAGCTTTTTTGGAGTTTCGGGAGACAGAATACTTCTTTGATAGAACAAGATAGAGCCATGCTTTTAGAGTGTTTAAACCGCAAGAGTTCATTGAGGAACTAAGAATTTCAGCAGGTTTGTTCAAATAATGATAATAAAGAAAAGCCTCCTGTTTTCATTTTGATACTTTGAATCTTGCAATAGTACTAAAAGAATTTCTGGCATCTGGGTGTGCTGCAAATTTCTCTAAGGGTACTCCCAGTGATGTTCTATTCTCTGCAATCAGTTCACAGACTTCTGCACGTTTGAATTGAGGTAGCGTACTGTCGGAAAGTCGAGGCAAATTTTCCATTGTCTTTCAATTTAAAATCTGAGGAAGTAATTCCAGTTTTGGAGATCTAAGTTTAAGTTATTTTGAGGCGTTCTTGACCCAGGGTTTGCGGTTTTTGGCCACAGTATGAAGTTCTTTGTGATATTTAATGTCATCGATCTATACAGTGCGTTGGAAATATTTCTAGAACAAAAACAAAGATTAACAATCAAACCTGACTATTTCACTATTTCTGAGCATGAATTACGCGCTGCTAAAGTTATATTTTGTATCAATTAACTTGTAAAACTTACTGCAAAGTCCAATATTAATTTCATTTACTTTAATAAAACGCTGTCATGTGGGAGTATTAAATAACAAATCTCCGTCGACTGACAATGTCATATGCAAATCTAATGTACACCTTTTATTATCGTTCACCGGGTAAAGAATTTTGTTGAAGTCAAAAACAAATTAAGCGTATCGATTGGCAGAACTTGGGTACTTTTTGAATTGAAGATTTTGAAAAATTTAACGCAAACATGGTTGCAATTCTTGAGAAAAATTTCGTTCATTTCCGTGGATTTTCTACATGTTGCAGGTTTTTAGACACATCCAAGTCTATAATAATATCCGGGGTGCTCGTGTTTAAAAACAGAAAATTTTCTGTAGCAGAAAAAAGAATTTGACGACCAGGTGTACAAAAGTATTTAAAAAGAAACGCTAAATCTCCTCCTCGTGTTTTAAAATTTTGCATTTTGTCAACTATTATTTAAATGCATTCCAATGGCATTTGATCACAGCATTTCACGCACATGGCTGCCCGGCTGATTGCACACTGAGAAAGGTTAAAGATCCACTTTAATCGTGACTACAGCACGGATTGTTTTTAGCTTCCCCGAGCCGTTTCACAGAGCGTGACTGAATAGCCTATGGTATGCAAATTCCTTGAACACCATTCTTAGATTAGCAACGAGATTATTGTTTTCGCAGTCAATCTCAAGAGAGCAGTCACTGTGAATTTTTCAATAACGGTGTGAGAGCACACTTTTTGCCCATGCCAACGAGGTTGTTTGCGCAGGGATCGTAGCGAAATGTCTTCGTCAACAGCTGGCCAAAGTTAAAAAATCCTCGTTAACAGGTATTCTAACACCTAAACGTTTGTCCATGGATTATTCGCTGATTTAATAATGGTTTTAGAATCGACTCGGGCTATATTGGATGTAATGAAAAGTATCGACATTCGATGGGCGCACATTGCTATTTTACGTAAGCAAGAGTCTTCGAAACTTTTCCGTTTACCCACTCTGCATCTCAAACTGTCTTATTTCGAGATTTAATTTGTGTTGACTCCTGAATTGTGTTATTCGTTTGCCCTTCGAATAAGCGATCAATTGAACCAGTAAACCCTGATTGCGTATATTTGTCCGCCGTAGTTAGCTATATAGTTGTACATGTTTCGCCGCTTGTTCCTTGTCATTTTAGCAATTATCGCGCGTGTCAAATACAACTTTGGAACGCCAGTCATGCATTCGCGGCCATCGGCGGAATAGTTCATGTTTGTTTCTTTGTTTTGTCTCCTTTTGACAGCGACAAATTGTATTGTCAACCGAAAATCAGGCTCGATACGAATACCACAACATGTCGGACAGAGCGGATGAAGCTTCAGCGAAAGATGACGACGCTTCGCACGATAGCGGCGAAGAAGAATTTTACGATGTTGATGTCGAAAGAGAGACGACAGAATACGTTTCAACTACATTTGACTCTTCAACTACGGAAGAAAGCATTAAATTTAAGGTTGAGGAACTTCCGGTGAACGAAGACTTTAAGGAACGCTTTTTCGAAGCTCAAGAAAGACTCGGGGAACTTGAAACTGAGCTGAAAAACACACGAGAGAGACTGAGAAATCTGGAAGATGCATGTGAGCATACGGAGGAAAAAATTGGGGTTTTGAAGAATGCAGCGTTTTCTTATCACAAGTCATTTTCAGAACATGAGGTCACGTTCAAGACGGTTCTAGAGGAAAATAAAGAATTGAAAATTGTCATTGAAAAGCTTCAGACCACAATTCGGCTCAACAAGAAGGATCGCGAGAAAACGGATGAAATTAAAAGAACAATAAATGAACAACTTAAGGAGCAGCTTGATGCGGCGGCAAAAGAAAACGAAGAATTGGAAAAAGAGGTCGAGGAACTGAGAGCCATGAATGCCAAATACTTGCGTGACACAAAAGATGCTGACAAGAAAAAATGTAAATACTGCGGCCGTGATAATGATGACAGCAGTCTCATTGAGGAACTAGAGTCTTTGAAACTCAAGTATGATGCCACTGAAACAGAGAAGGACAAACTGGAAGATGAGAAGAAAGAATTGCGCGGCGAAATCGACGATATCGAGAACAAGCTAAAGGATATGCAAATAAAATTGTCTGCTGATGATGAAATTATCGAAGAGATGAAACAGCAGCTCTTGGATTATCACGCACAGATTGCTGAATCGGAGGAAAACTGTGACAAGAGTAGATCAAGGAACATCGAGTTGGAGAAGGAAATGTCTGTTCTTCGCGGGCTGAAAGCAGAATTGGAGAATAAACTAGAAGACGAGAAAGAAAGCAGAGACGATTTAATTCGAGAGGGAACTCAGCGGCTTGAAGTACAAAACAAAAAGATCTCGCAGCTTGAAATAAATCTCAAAGACGTTTGCAAAGAAAAAGAACTTTTGAATTTGCAGTTTGTGGATTGCAAAAACAGAGCAGAGAGAGATGCCAAACAGTTGACCAAGCAACTTAATGAAGCTCACGTCCGCGCAGAAATATTCAAGAAGGAGGTTTCTGACAAAGACAAGCAGCTTTCAGCTCTGAGGGAGGAAATGAAGGAGCTTAAAGATGAAATTGCTGCCTTGCGAAAGGAACTTCAAGATAAGGACTTGTCGCGGTTCGCTGATGAGTTGTCCGAAGATGAACCCGACGGTGGTAATCGGTTAAAGGAAGAAAACGAAGAATTACAGAAAGAGGTCGAACATTTGAGAGACTACGTGATTTCCTTGCAGAGCGAGTTGGCCGGCGTTGTGCACCACGCAGAAAAGGATAAAACTGAAGAAAAGAAAGATCCGGAGAAGGTTGTGGTTCATTCCCTGGACGTTTTGCAAAGCGCAGCGCCACTTGCCAAGATTGATGAAGGTCTGAGCGATTTTGACGAAGTCGACGAGGAACGTGTTGTAGCTGTGGGTCAGACAAATCTCAACGCTCCTCCAAAAGAGCCTGAAGATTCATGGTCAAGTCAAGAATATGCACAGTCACGGATACAAGAACTGGAAGAGCTCTTGGAACGCGCCAAGGCTGAAAAACAACAACTGCTGGACTGTCTTGAAGAATCCGAGGACAGAGCTAAAAATACTACTGCCGAGTTGTCCAAGACTATTGAGCATCTAAACGAGCGATGCGAGGAGATGCGGAAGGAGGTGATAGAGAAAGAGGTTATCATAAACAAGCTAAGGAGTGATCTGGCACAGGGCAAGAACAGCATTCGCGACCTTGAAGATAAGTTACGAGAACAAAAGTACATCGAGGAAGAGCTTGAGAAGGCAAGGCAAGAACTTCGCGACCTAAAGTCTTTGGCATCCAGGGATGACTACAGAGAGAAGTATGAAGAATTGGAGAGGAAATACAACAAGGTTCTTGAAGACAAAGAGAAATTAGAGAAAGAGAACGAAGAAATATCCAAAGAGAAAACAGAGCTCAAAGATGAACTAGAGGATATGGACGAGAAGTTTGAAAAAGGAAAAAAGATGTATGGAGAACTTTGCGATGAGAACGACGACTTGAAAAAAGACAAGACAAAGTTGGAAGATGAGGTGAAATTTCTTAGCGAAGAGTTAAAAGAAGAAGAAGATTTGCATATCAGTGAGAGAGAGAAACTTGTTGGCGAGAAGAAAGAGCTCGAGGAAAAAATCAAACGCCTCGAGGCAGAGATAGCGGATTTGAAAGCCAAACTGAAAACAAATGAAGATGGTGAAAACTGGAGAAAGAAACACGATGACCTGAAACGACAGTTTAATTCCCTTGAAAGCGAAAAGAAACGCCTAGAGCGAAGCTTGGAGAGAAATGAAGATGAGCATGAAGACACGAAGTCTAAGTACAGCAAAACACGGCGTGAACTGAATGATTCTCAGGCAGAGGCTACTACTTTGCGTCGCCAGGTCTCCGAACTCAAACTCGCCAAAGATACCGCAGACGTTGAAAAAGAGTTGCAGAAACTTAAAGAGACTTTAAGGAAGAAGGAAGAAGAATGTAAGTGCCTCGTGCAAGAGCTTGAAAAAGTAAACGAGACTTTGAGCAAGAGAGAGGAAGAATGTAAGCTCTATCTCAAAGAACTTGAGGATTTGAAGAGGTCGCTGTTTCGGCAGACGAGCGAGGATGGATGGCAAGAAAAATTCGAGTCTCTGAAGCTTAAACTCGACGAAGTCGACGACGAGAAGAATTCCCTGCAAAAAGAGAAAAACAAACTGCAGAGTGAGCTCCGAAAAGATTCCGAAAAGCTCGCCGAAGTCGAGATAAAGCTTAGTCAGGCCAATATGGAGATCGAAGGCTTGAGCAAAGACTTCGACAAGTCACACACGAGAATAACACACTTGGAAATTGAGCTTCAACGTGCTTCCAAGCAAAAACAACAGGCCGAAGAACAGGCCAAGTGGATTAAGAAAGAACTGTTGACCAGAGAAGACACCATAAGCAAGCTTGGAAAAGAACTTACAGAACTAAAGAACAAAGCCCCTGATAACGTGGATGGGGACAAGGATAACGAGATTCTTATGCTAGAAAGGTAAGAGGAATTTTAAAGAGTTAAAAAGGGAAAAAGGTGAGTCCTGGCAAGAAATACGGGGGATCGGGAAGAAGAGGAAAAAGGGACTGAGGATTTGGCGCTTTTCTCCCCCTCCACTCTCCCCTTTTTGTCTCGCCTGCCGCGCAGAGGTTTGTTGCTGGAACTCTCGCTTATAATATTGATGCGGTCATTAAGAACATTTTGTCTCCACCCAATGTCACTGTCTCATGGAACATCTATCGGGCCAGAAAAACTAACGTTTTTTTGGTCTGTCAGCCCTATTGACACAGTCGGTAGAGCGTGGCTGGTCTACTGATCGGGATCTCTTGGGTTCGATAGGCCAGTTTCGAATTATCAAAATTCATACCTAGCTCCCTAGACTTAGGGCTGAGGGAAATAAGACAAAAGGAGCGAATTATTCATCCATGAATCTTTTGTTTTTATAATATCACTCAGCTTAGAGCCAAAATCGAAACTTTGGGTTCGCTTCAGCCTTGCGAGAATGTTTCCATTTTTTCTGAAATTTCGGACAAACAAAAAATGTTGCATTTGTTACTTAGACTTTCAGGAACACTAAAATGGAATTTTGTTGCCTGGAAAGCGCACTGATTAATTTTCTATGGCGTTAAAGCCGTTGACCTTGATTTCAAGTAAATTAGTCCATACTGCTGTTCTTAAAGAGTAGGGGAGAACGACCTCGGCAGTGAGGTCTACATTCCATCAGTTGTGTAGTTTAGATGCGATTGTAAGACATGGCAGGGGGCCACAATTTTCTATTGTTATCACACCTGCCTTCTGGTAAATTCGTGAATACGTTGTTGAACAAGTCATAAACAATTTTTGTTTTGTCAAAAAGCGATAGAATTTTCTCAAGCACTCGTTAAAAGGTCATTAAAATTAATGGAACGATCAACCAAAGAAAAAAAATTTTTTTTTCAAATTCTGTCCACTACTTCGGTAAGAAAAGGTGTAGAGTTCAGTATAGAGAATTTATATGTGGATATTGGGGCTAAAGTGTTAAATGTGATTAATTAAGATGGAATCCATCAGGAAATTGAGTAATTTTAATTTTCAGTGGACAAAAGCCTTGTACCAGAATAATTTAAAGCCTATTGCATTCTTTTTTACATTTTTTTAAAGAGCTACAGATGTAATTAGTCATCTGTAATAATACCATAGAATAATTCTTATTGGAGCCCGAGAAAATGAATGTCAAATTTGACAAAATTGCATCTTACACATAAGATTTTCAGAATTTTACCTGTGTTTTCACGATTCTTGTGAAATTTGACAATTATTTTCTCGGGCTCCCATGAGAAATTTTCTTTGGTGTTATTACAGATGACTAATTGCATCTTTAGCCCTTGAAAAATATAAAAAAGAATGCAATATTCTTTAAATTATTCTCGTACAAGGTTTTTGTCCACTGGAAATTAAAATTACTCAATTTTCTGGAGGATTCCGTCTTAACCTCTTTGCGTTGGTTTTAGGGAGATTCAACTTCTTCAGAGCAGGATACCTGCTTCTGAGAAGGACGAGTCCGTGCTTCACAACCGGATTCGCCTCTTGGAAAACAACGTGAAAGAAGCTCAAGAAAAGCTGAAGGGAAAAACCACGCAGCTTGACGAATGTGAAAAGGAGAACGAGACGCTAAATGTCCGCGTGGTGGAACTTTCCAAAGAGATCCAATCTCTGTATCGACGCTATGAGGAGAGCCGCACGCTGTTAGCTGAACTCCAGGCTGGCGAGGCTGTGGTACCGGAGAAGGCGGAAACGTCGTCTCTAACAATCGATGTTGAAGGAAAACCTGAAGTGCAGCTGGGTGTTTCGGTGCAAGAGCGCGTGCGCAGTTCAAGTCGGGTTGTCACATCTGGTCATGGCCGGAAAGTCTCTGAGATAGAGGTTCCTATCAGTCAATTGCCAGGAACTGTCGTCATTGGGGAACCTGTGTCGGTGGTTGTAGACTACAACACGGATGGGAAACCTGCGGTGAGTCATTCGGCCGAGATAACTGCGAGTGAGCCAGAGGATAACGACGAGGCAAGTTTGTCTCCAGAAAGTGAAGAGGAAGACGTTCCACCGGTTTTCTCAGCGCCTGAGGTGCAAAGCGCTCCTCCACCACCACCACCTCATTCACCTCCTCTGGTCAGTCCGGAAAGGATCCGTATCAGCGCGCAAGCTTTGCCCGGGCCTCAGGTTCCACAAAGTATCGACGCGGAACGATTCCCATTCCTCAAAGGCTCGAATGTGAAGCTCAAAGCAGGCGCCTTCCAACCAGTTCCGAGTCGCGAGCCCAACCAACCTGGGAATTATCAGGATGAAGTGGAAGAGACGCCGCTTCCTCGACGATTTAGAGCGACTAGTCGTGAGGAGCTGTTTAAACTGGATGGACTGTTACATGCGCACGCACATCACCATGACCCACCCGAGAACGGGATTACTAACGGGGAAAATGATTACCCCATTGACGCAGATTACTCAAGGGACGAGTATTACAGAGACGAGGATTACTCAAACCAGCCCAACGGCCAAGATGTCGATGAATGGCCCGAGGCACCAGCACAACTCCCTCAAGAGGAATATCCCTACGAGAGCGCCCCTAGTGGTGATTTCCCTGGCGACTACGAGGGATACTCGGATCCTTACAAGATGCCCCCACGGAAACCCGAAAGTGCATACACAAGGAGAATAATCGGAGTTTACGACAATGGCGGAAACCTGATCGGTTATCAAGAAGTTTACGAAGAGAAAACCGACGAGTTTCCAGAGGAAATAAACGGTGGAGTAGTTCCGTATCCCGACCCATATGAATATAGCGGAATGCAGGAACCGTATGAGAGTGAACAATTCCCCTCGGAAGGTGCTCCATATTCTCACGAGAATAGGGAACGGATAGAAGATGGCTCCCGTTATCCGTACGACAGAAATAGCAATGTGACAAAACACCCTTGGTATGACGAGCCTGAGGAGAGAGGCTTTGTTAAAAGTAAATACAATAGACAGACTGTTACCGATGACCCGTACGGCTTCCTAAACGGGGACAACAACCAGCGCGTGCGACCATCTAACATTGCCAGGAATTATGCCAGTGGAACATACCTTTAGGTAAACTTAATAGGACTTTAAACAACTAAGTTATGTGTCGTCCTCATGGCAGATTTTATGGATTTTAGGGGTGAGATAAGTTAACGCAGTCGCTTGACAGAACCAGGAGCACATCACCAAGTTAGGCTAATGTCAAGAAAGTCCTGAAGACTTTTCGGGTCCGGAAAGCTGTAGCCTGGGACCAGGCTCCGTAGTGTGGGAAAAGGGCGAGCTGAGCGGTAGTCTGGGTCCCTCTCTCGGCTCGCTTGCCTTTTTCCCCCTCTGTGGAGCCTAGTCCCAAGCTAGGAAAGCTGTTTTAGGTTTGCTGCGTTTTAAATACCCAACGTCGATATTTCAGTACTATTGCAAGTGATCTATAAAAACTATCGGCTAACAAAACATAACGGACTAGTTTGTTAGCTAGAACTGGCGCTTGTACTCTTTAGATTTTAACTTAAATATAAGGTTTCGGACCCGAAAAAGTTTCCGGGACTTTCGAGAAACGGGCTCCTGATCTCGCTCCAAATGTCAGGAAGAAGAAAGACCCCGAGAGCAAGGCTGACTATTAGCCATTTGGGGGGCTGCACGAGCGACGGGGTCGCTACTGTGCCGAATGACCCCATGGGACTGGTTTGGGGACGCTATGGCTTTTATTGTCAATCACAAGGTTGCTTAGGAAACTGGGTTAAAATACGTCGCCCCAAACAGTCCCATGGTGCATTTCGGCACAACACCGCCCCAGTCTCCCGCTCAACCTACAAATGGCCGGTCATGCTGAATCGTTTTAACAAATTGAAAGGGTAAACAAACGTAAAGGTTGACAGTCCCTATGTCGCAACTGAAAGTTGGGTGTCTTGAAGAACAGGAACTAATTTCCGTGGTGAAGTGACCAGTTGCTATAAGTTTGTGTAAGGGAAGTAGTATAAGCTTTTTAACCAAAATCGTATTAACCCAGTGTATTTTACATATACCAGAACTTATTTTTTCCGTTGGAAGTTAGTCTCTGGAAACTAGTTGGGAGTCTGTAGGATGAACAGCACTACTGAGTTACATCAGGAGCGTTAGACCGACATACTATCCTCACAATTCCCTACAGACAAAGGCTTGAGTCAAGAAAGTCAAAATTTTTAGAAAAACGTATAGCAGAAGAGCCCGTCCTGGGACAATTTACGTAATACATAACGCGAGGGCGTAACCGCTAAGGTCCTGTGTTAAGCTCAGATAAAATAACTTACTAAGGCCTGACGTTTTTTTTGTTGTTGTTGTTATGTTTGTTGCTCGTCGTTGGTTCCTGTGCGCTTATGCAACAGATAATATACCGTATTTCCTCGAATAATAGCCAGGTGCGATTATTTCTTTTGTCTCATCAAAAGGTGGCGACTATTTCAAACATTGCTCACTGGAAGTCGCGCCCTAAATATTTTGTTTTATTGTCTCATTAAAGAAAAAACTTATCACATCAAATAAAACTAACCATGAGCTTTTTAAGTGTTTAACTTTGGTTCCTTGATTAATTTTCAGAGCTTGAATTGTCATTGATCAGTTTTGCCGGATCAGATTCCACTTCAACTTAACAGGGAGGGGATAAAAGGGAGAAAAGATGGCGAGAGGGGGGGGGGGGCGATTATTCGAGGGAGGCGATTATTTTAAATATTTCCAGCAAAGAGGGGTGATTATTCGAGGGAGGCGATCAATCGAGGGACGGCTATTATGCGAGGAAATACGATACACGCATCAAGTTTTCAATGAGAAATTTGCTTGTAACAGTTTCTTTTGCTTACGTAAAGTTAACCTTTTCACATTCCTATATTTTTTCACGTGTCACTTTGGAGAATGACCACCGAAGAGTAGTAATTTCCGAGGGTAGTGGAAGGGACCCCCACCTCCGTCTTACCACTTTCTAATCCCGCCCCTACGGAAAATTTGTACTGTTCTCCAGTTTTACTCTTCTCACTTAAGGTAGCGGCTTCTTTAGTGGCGGATCCAGGGTAGGCTGTCCACAGTTCCCCATTTTTCCGTTAGATCGTCGAGATCCAGCGCTTTTCGTTACGGGCGGCCACCTCGGATGCAATGAGTGTTATATCCACTTAGAGGGCGGGGAACGGTCTAGGTATATGTGAAACCAAGATGGTCGAAGCCCTCGAACCTGACGAACTTACGAAAACTCAGGGGACTGTGAACTGTCTAGGTTAAGAAACGGTTATAAAATTTAACGCCCCGGTGCATCACCCCTTGAAGGGTCGCGCATTTACTACTAAATAGCGTGGGACGGCTATAAAGGATGGAAAGATTAGTTGTAAACAGGCTGTAGGTCTTGTACCCCTCCCGTAAAAATTCCTGGATCTTCCTACATCACACGGAAAATAGTGGACTGTGAACAGTGTAACATGGAGTACCTTATGAAAATGCTGCCAAATCATGGCCAAATACTTTTCATTTGATTACCCACACGATACGATTTTGTCGAGGCGCAAAAGTTAAACCCAGGGGTGGACTCCCATAGGAAAGGGGCGGGGAAACTCGTCGCCTCGCTTAGGGGTGTAAATTTCGGATTCTGGTCTCACTTAGGGTGTTCTGGGCAAAACGCCATTATATTTAGCCGTAAAAGTCGCTTTTAGGGTTGCCCCCGAAGAAATATTAAAAAATTATATATTTTCAATTCGCTTTATTTACTCGATTCATTAAATCAAAGTTTAAAATGACCTCTTTTAGGGGTCCAAAAAAGGTTGGTCTCCACGCCCAGATTGGTCTCCTTTAGGGGTTTAATTCAAAATTTCCGTCAAGGATCCCCACCCCTTTCATATGGGAGTCCCCCGGGAGTTAAACCTCCTGACATGGCTTCATCGGAATGACATCTTTAAACATTTACGTTTATGCGTTTACCATGGTCTCGATGGTCTGGTGTGGATATAGCCCTAGAATGATATACTAAAAATATCAGGCATTAATACGTAGAGCAAGCACAGCGGCACAATGTATACACTTTATTATCAGAAAATATTATGAATGGTTAAAATTACTTTTTAAAAAAATATATTTCTTTAGCTTTTTTGTAATAAACGCCTTATAAGGCTACTGCATTACCGATAGACAAGTGTTAAATTACGATTTCTTATTTTGAGAGGAACCCGCGCTTGTGAATCACCAACCTCTTTCCATAAGTTTTTTCGTGCTCGCCCCCATCTCTCGCTCTGTGGACGATCTTTAGAGAATTCGTGGCAACGAGATTGGTGAATCAGCCGAGGAGAAACCTGAGAGGAAAAACTTTTTTAAAAGTAAAAGACTCTATTATATGTGACTATATACTAGCTTTTAGGTCATTCCAGTTTTCCCTAAAGCCTCTGTTTCAAAGCGAGGCTTAGTGCGAAGTCATTTATAAGAAAATGATTTTATCCCCGTGCAAATAAAACTCATTTTCATAGGAAAGGTTTTGCACTTAGCCTCGTTTTGAGAGCGAGATATTTTGGAACTCGGAAATGGCTTATTTCTCACGCAATTTTGTTGCAAAGCGAAGTTTAAGAGCACTCGTTGCCGAAAATCTGTCTTTGCTGAGATCCACGTTCTCTGCATGCATATTCACGATCAGGACAAAATACCACTGTATCAGGACATACTCAGCTCTCAAGTTTCGAAAGGTTTATCCCAGGTCCAACTGATCTTTAATCTTGTTAGGAACAAACATCGGCTTCGCTCCAAGTATGGCGGATTTGGGATCAAGAAGCGAATTTTCTCTGTTTTTCTCTGAACTTTCCCCAGTCACCTTCAATGCAGGCCCCATAGCTGCCAAAGCCGCCTTTAGATCTGGTTTTCCCAAGTCGATGCTGTCGTTCTTCTTTACTTCCGGAAATGTTACTACACCCGATTCGTTCTTGGCACCGGCAGTCAAGTTTCCTGATGTATTAGTGAGTGGTTGAATTCTCTCTCCGGGGGATGTAGACGTTGGAGAAAAAAGTGTTTTCCTAGTTCCTTTTTGCACCTGATTTGAACTTAGCACCTTTTTTCTTTTCCAACCCAAAGTGTATCCCTTTTGGACGCGATACTTAATCAGCCAGTCCTGTAATGGTGCAAAATATTCCAAAATGGCGCCTGCTGTCATTTGTCGCTCACCTGTCATACGGTAAAGGGTCTGGGGCCAAGGACGGCTTCGACCTGCGGCCAACATTTCTCTGTAACGTATAAAATACATAAAAGTTAAGTATCTTGGTTAAGAAATAGGTTTATGATGTAAAAATTAAGAGAGGTGTCTAGATGACATAAGCAGACAAGATAACTTGATCCTTGCGCATTAAAAAGACAGCACTTTTTCGCTTAGATTTCAAATGTTCCTGAAGCTTGGGTGCAGCCCATTTGATCGGCGCAGCCGGCCTCTCGAGTACCGAGCAAAGTTAAAACGCAAGTTTGTAAGCGTTGCTTTAAATGTTCGGAAAAAAATTAAGAGGCACCTGTGTAATACTACTTCCTTTCTTATAGAATGGGAGAAATCTATTCATTCGCCTTGAAAGCACTCTCAGTAAGAAAACCCTTGAATAGTCCGCGTAGGACGCCGTACCAGTTCTTCTCGGTCAATGCATTTCAGAGATGTAACCGCACGGACCACGTGACGCGAAACGAACAAGGCGCGCAGAATATCGAGGCCTAGTGACTAGGCAAAGGAAACCCGACAATGGAGGCTAGTAACAGTAATAAGGGCGTTCGTTCCCCCGGAGTGAGGTTATTCACTTGCACTTTAATTTCATTTTGGCCCATCAAAAGATCTATTGTCGGATAATGCCTTTCACTGAAGAACTCTCTTCTACTCCGGACTCCACTCGCCATTTTTTTCCTTTCTAACTTTCCCCGGCCGATACTCTTCCAGATAGCTTGACAACAGTTCAGTTTAAACCTCAGTATACTTAGCCCTAACCCATTCCGTCCTTACTCCTCAAACTTAATGTACTAAGACGAACGTTATGTGAGAACTTTGGTATTGTGATGAAGCAACCTACCTGAATTTCTTGCCAGCATCTTTTGACTTGTAGATGGAACATTCATGCAAAGGACCTTTGTGCTTTGCTGTTTTACAAAGTGAACGATGAAACTGGAACTGAAGAATAAGAGAGACGAAGTAGCTGCAGACAAAAACAAAAATAAATAAATGAACGGTGATCAATAATTGAATACAGAAGACCAGTCTTCCTCTTGATCTTCGCCAGGCAGGAACCTTCAACTCATTTAAAGCAAAACTACGCTGCTACGATTTCTCTAACTATCTTACGGGCATCCATTTAAAGCAGGGTTTTTATTCATTATTGTAATTAAGAAGTTTTCGTTTAGATTATAGAGCTTAGTATTTATATTTTATAGTATTTATAGTATTTATCAATAATTATTTTAATTAAATAATTAATGTTTTTACGTCGTCCGTTCATATGAAAAATGAAGGTTCTACGTATGATTAAACCCATTAAGTGACAGGGTCCTGTACATGTTTACCCGATGTAAGCAGAGTTGGCGCCCACGTGAAATTTAGCTCCAGGGTCAAAGTCCTTCTCAGTCCGAGGGACTGGAGCCATAACACCTTGGTAGAGCATACGCATTCGCCACCACTCTGAGTTGTAATTTGCCGGTGTAATTCTTCCCGAGAACACCCTCCATCTCCACAGGTCAACGAGTAGTGTCCAGGGAAGCGCGGCTACTCGTTGTAGTGCTCTGTCCATCAAAAAGTTAATATCTGCTTCTGCAAAAATGAAGGGGGACAAGACTCGAATCTTTGCTAATGACTTATTAGTTTAAAGTTATTTCAGTGTAGTAACAGTATCTCACAAGTGTTTTACGTCTGTTGATAGCGGAGCTCTACGCGCTCGCGAAGCGCGCGCGAGCGGAGCCTCATACTAAAGAAAATTTGGTAATCTATCTATCCGAGAAATTTTGGTAATCACGTGACCGTACGTCCGCCCGTCCGTGCGCGCCACAGGGAAACCAATCTGAAATATCAAACTTTCTAGCTGGTGTGGGAGCCCTAAACCTGTGTTTAACTTGATGATAGAAATCAATATTATGGTCAATTGACAGCTGTCAAAACAGGGTGTCCGCTGATCAGAGTCACATGGCGATATGGCGGGCTCAGGTACCAACTCATCGAAGTCTCGTATTTTTTGAAGTTTTCCGCTGACCAGTTATTAGCTTTAAATTGATCGTAGGCTCGAGTTTATGTTTTTCAGTCATATGGTTCTCCCCTAAAGTTAAGTATAGTATGGATTTCTTTGCAATGGTTTAAAGACCATTGCCTAAATTAATTTTAAGATGCATTAACTGGAGCTTCGCTTCTAGCTTTGGCTAAATCTTAATATTAATTTGCGTTTATATGATTTACTGAATTGCAATTGTCTTCCAGCGCTTAGCTTATCAGTTGCGCGTCGTTGCGCGTGCTTTCCGCATTTGCCGCTGGCCCGTTGCAACAACAAACATCTGATACTATGCGCTACAGTAAAAACTAAACAAACTTAACAATGACTCACCAGTGTTGTTTCCAATCGTGTACAGTAGTCCCACGGATTTCAGATGTTTAGGGTTGAGAACAGACAGAGCGATAGTGTCGCCTATAGCCTCATGGAAACCTGGATTGGCACCACTTCTGAAGGCAATCGGTTGATCCTTGTAAGCGAGGTCGTATTCACAATGTCCCATCTCATGATGGATCGTTATCAAGTTTTCTTGGTCGACTCCTGTGCACATCTTGATCCTAAGCGAAAAACAACACTTTTAGACATAGTGAGTTAATTAACAATCATTCCTCGAGCCCGAATGGGCTCTGAATCAATACTGATCCCATGAGGCCGAAGACCGAATGGACCATTGACTCAGAGGCCATATGGGCGAGAGGAATAATTGTTTTATAAATCCAACTAGTTGGTCAAAATATAGAGACAAAACAACTTTAGCTAGCAAAACCCGATTCAGTTGCCATTGTTTTGGTTTTTAAAGCCAGCGGTTTTCGATACTAGTGGGCTATAACATATAACCTGGTAGTAGCTTAACCAATCTGAACGCAGCATTGATAATAGACCACTAGTTGGATTTTACTAAATATAGATATACCATGTTCTTAGGTGACGAAAGTTCTGACCCATAGAAACGTTGAAAGCTTCAGATAAATTTTCGACTAAAAAATACAGACTAAGTCATTTGCCACTTGGAGATCCCTTAACGTTATCTTAACAATCTTCGTTGTGTTAACATTTCTTCATTTTCAACGATGCGATTAGTGCCCGATTTTCCCTGCAAAACTTTATTTTCCGGTGTTGTTCTTATCAGTAAGTGCTTTTTCAGTTTCTGCAGCACTCGAAAGCTATGCACTTCAGTTACTCTCTACCGGTAAGGGGTTTTTGGAACTTGTCAATGGCCTTAGCAGTCTAACTAGTGAAACAATCAATCAATCAGTTCGACATCAATTACCCTCGAAACTGCCAAATTTCTTGCACGACTCAATAGCAAATCGATCACTTAGTTCAATTCATCACCGGTTATACAGTCAACTCAGCCTGTCAGAATTTAACCAACAACTCGTCTGAACCACTTATCAGCCGACTAACCCAACAACAACCAAAAAAATGAGCGATCAAATCAGAACAGCCAATCAATCAATCAGTCAATCAATCCATCAATCAGTCATTCAATCAATTAATCGGTTTTAAAATGCCAAGTCTGACTATTATATTCTGTCAATCGTCGATCATGGATGAATGTGTTTCATAAAGGAAAAAACAGCTAGGGGCGTGGGTAGAAATTTTCCAGAGGTTACAACAAAGTTCCCAAATAAACTCTACTTCGTCTGTCAAGTCGTTTTTATCCGGTTGTCTAAATGAAAATTAAGGGTTTGTGATAAGTATGGTGGTTTGATCATTTCTTCTAGTCTTAAGGATCATATTTTTCCCGCAACCAAGTAAGTAGGGTTTTCGAGTGTTCCAAAATCTAAAGGGGGGGGGGGTTAACATTGTGTTTTGTTTTTGAAAAAAAGAAATTTACTTTCGACAGAGATAAATGGTTTTATGCCTCATGTGACTGTTTAATAATGTATTTCTTCAGCTACCAGGTGGGGGATGGGTGCGTTCCTGCTATTCCGAGACTGTCATTTTCTTGGAAACAAGACGCATGGCTTCTCTGCTCACTGTTACCAATACATGAAAGTCAGCTATCGTCAATAATTGACCTAATATGTATTAAAGGAACATGAAGCATAACTAGAAACACGTGTTTCGCAGAACCTCTTGAAACTCGCATAAATAGGTGAAATAAATTAAAACGGTGTTACACAGGTAATTGCTCAGTTTGTCAGCTATCCCTTATTTACCTGCTGTACCTATGCTTTGCTTTTGTATTTTATTTTTGCTTTTACCTATCTCTGACATTTTCCAAGCAAGTACGTGCCAACTGGCGTTCAGTTAGCCACGCGCTCCTGGGAGAGAGTCATGACGATTATTTCACCCTCACGTACCTAACATCTCCTTTGTTAAAATCCCAGGCAGACGGATGACAGACCATTTTTCTGTCCCTAGGTTTCTCAATGGCTGATTTATTCCAGAATGTTTGAGGCATGGGGTCGAGGCCAATAGAGACAAAAAAGGATTGTGCAAGCTTGAACATCTTTATAGGAGTATACTGTTGCTTACGTAAGTTCGGTGTTACATCAAGAGATGGGACCTTAGGATAGGGCTTTACGAGGTCTTCAATCAAACTCCAGTCCTGAGCCCACATATTCCCTAAAAGATGCGCCTGAATGGTCCCATTTTCGGGCACTTCAGGGTAGTTTTCGCGTAACTTGTACCTAACATATGCATGAAGCTCCTGGTAGAGTGGTTTGACTTCATTCCATAGCTTCATGATTGCTTTTTGAAAATCATTTCCCATCTCGTATTCGCTGCGTTGAAAATTCCCGTAATCACCCCAGTCGTGTGCCCTTGCCCCAGAGTTCAGAAGGTTCACAAGTTTTTCGTACAGCGGCCTCATGGGAGGGCCGACGGCATCTCGCCAACTTTTCCAGCCCCAAAGAAGCTCGTCGTAGTCGCGTGATTTCCCCATCAGCGAGTAGAGGTCTGGGTCTAGTTCTAAGTAGCTTGTTTTATTTGTAGCTTTGTTGAGCTTACAAACCTTTCCACTACTATAAATATTTGTCATATTTGATATAAGATCATCTACGAGCTTTATATCCCTTGGCGATTTAGGAAGATAGTTTCTACGAATAATCCTAATTTGCCTCGCTTGGTCGTTGGAAAGATCCACTTCCTTGATGCGCGAAGCGTTGTCACTAGCTTTCAGATAAAAAGCTTTGGCAAACGTTGAGTTAAATACCGATAGCTCTCGGTTAGTCTCAGTCAGATTGGTTTCGTAATTCCAAGCAGCTTCGCTTTCACCCGATGAAATGCGCGTTGCTTTATCCTCATAGTTTTTGAGGAAGTCCAGCGCTATAGACATGTAGTTCTTGAAGGTGGTTTTTGTGACGTTTTGTAAACTGGTGGCGCTATAGCTTTTCTGGTGCCACGAGAGAAGAAACAATGAATAGCAAAGCCACAAATTCATCGCCGGTCTTCTTAACCATCACATTAGAAAACAAATTTCCTTTCCAAGAGTATCAACATTTTCTCGGCGAGAAGGATACTTGAAACTGATCAGCGCGATAGAGATCCGGTTGTTCACTTGAAAATCTGCCCCAAGCAAATTGGCTTAAATGACGCGATTAGATGCTTGTAATAAATAATTTATCTAATCAAGAGGGTTGAGGGGACAGCGGGTAGAATATTCTTAATTCTTGTCTAAAATCTGGTGGTTAAGTAAATTAACTAAATTGTATCTGTCACAGCCGGGATGGGAGTTGACTTAAGCAATTACTGCAGACTGTTAGTTTAAAAAGATGGATAAATTTTTTTTCATAATAACATGAATTTTTGGGGGTAAAATGTCTTGGTATCCATCTCATTCTCCTGTCCCTCTGGCTAATGACAACATAGGTTTAACTTTGTCTGTGTTCTCTCTTTCTCGTCTCTCTTTTTTTCTCTCCCTCCTTGCTCTGTTGTTCGGATGCTCGTGAGGCGCTCGTGGAGCTTGGCGGGGGCTTGTGTGTGTGTGTGTGTGTGTGTGGGGGGGGCTTCCTAATCATGCTGTCAACAGTCGACTTTATGGGAGCTTTAGCAATGATGATGACGACATGACACTGCCTATTTCCACGTTTTTCTGAAGGACGTGAACACAGGAAAACGATTTTACAATACATGTTTTAAACTTAGATACATTTCTTTAGAATTCAACCCCAGAAAAATTCACCAACATTTGATAAATTGAACGACATGGATGACAAGGGCGATGAATTTCGAGAAACCGTAAATTCACTTTTTAGGAAACATTTTCTCCACCGTCGTCTTCGTCGTTGCTTAAGCTCCCTGTTGTCGGAACCGGTTTTTTTAATGATGAAGACGGGGTTACCCTTCAGCACCAACCCTTGATGGATGCAAAGCTAATTAGGGATGCGTTGATGGAATTTTTCCCTAAAGGGGCCACACGCCACAGGGCGTGCTGCGATCTTGATCAGGCGTTTCACGACAAAAATGAAGCATAGACCAATACGTACCAGTGGACATTTTATGAATGGATTTTTATTTCCTAAATGTAAAGTAAATATGAGCAGGTAGTTATATTCAACAAAAACTATTAAGTTATCAGTTGATTTCCCCCTTTATATCGTTCTGAAAGGGGCTATGTTATAATGGCTACACATTTGTTGGTCAAAGATGAGCTTAAATTCTTACTAAATATTTTCTGCCTTTATCATACTTGGAACCCGAAATGAAAGACGCCAAATAATTCTATCAAAAGGAAAAACAAAGCAATGATATAATTGTTGGTCATTTTTCAACAACGCAGGATTTTATCCTGAAAAATTTGGACAAATTCTTGCAAATTTCTAACCGATTTCATCCTGGCCATCAAAAGCTAAATGCCCTTATAGTTGAGGCATGCAGTCAAACCTCTTTAATACGGACCGGCACCAAAGGGACAGAACCAAGTGTCCGCTTTACAGAGGTAGAGAATGTGTGATTTCAAGAGAGGATAAAGGGGACAGAAAATGCATCCCCCATACACACCCTATTCCATAGGTAATTCGTCTCAAGTTATTTTTAAGACCACAGATCCCAAGGGGGATTAGACAACAGCCAATCACATAGTGCGAATGTGTTCCGCGTGGATGACCCACGCAGTCACGCTCAGAGACACGCGTCCTTCACGAATTGACGTAGAACAGAATGGCGGAAGACGCGGAGAGCGATATTGCTATTCGTTTTGTCGACGAAAACGAGTCTGTGTCAGCGAAAAGGAAATTAAAAAAGAATCGCCTTCCTCGCTTGTTTTGGCGAAGAAGATGAAAAAGTCAGCGCAAGCGAGGAGGAAGCTGTAACTGAAACGGAGAGTGCCAATGAAATACAAGAAAACGTAAAAAGCTCCTATTCCGATGATAGTTCATAGCAGATGAATCGAAGAGTAGGAAAAGTGCAGGGAAGCCTAAACCTGCGCCTTCGAGTTCGACCGTCACCAAATCAAGCAAAAAGGCACCGAAGAAATCAAATAAACGGAATAAGAGTCTTTCGGAAGAAGAGATGGAGCGATTCCCTTTTCCCAGGTGAGCGCCGACTCATTTCGCTTTAATATTCAGGAATGCTCTCGATCTCTTTACGCTTTCATTGCCTTTCGCTCGACACGTTTTGCAAGGCGTTTAGTCGTGCGAAACCTGCACGAAACATCCACGCAGTGCGCGAGGTAACTTTATCCCGATTCTAAAAATAGCTCAAGACGAATTACCTATGGAATAGGGTGTGTATGGGGGATGCCTTCTCTGTCCCCTTTATCCTCTCTTGATAAAATAAATTAAATTACTAAGAGATAGAGACAAGGAAAAAAGAGAAGATAAAATAATAATTACAAGGAAGTTGTCGAAAAAGTTAGTGGAAATTTGATTTAAATTAGAACAAAGTTCAGGACAGAGCTTAAGGCTTAAGGCTATTACAGTTCTCACTAGGCTTTTTTATTCTTTTGAGAATAAAAGGTGCTTCAACTTAAACTGGTAAACGTCCTCGGTTTGCCAAAGAAATTTTTAACGTATATTCATGACTAAGTTTTGAAGGCTTGACAAAATTTTTAAATTTTTAAATTTTCTCTTAAAAGAGAAAAAAATATTCATCCAATAATTTCCTTTTCCCCAACCCGAAAAACTAAAGTAAGACCACAAACTCCTTTGAAAGAATGTAAAAAGCCTCTTCTTTAGTTTATTTTTTACTCTTGGATACATTGTGAGGTTATACACGCCCACAAAAAGGGCTCTTGAGGTTAACCGCTTATCACGACTCTAAAAGCGCGCAAAAATAAAATGACGTGTCGTAAATCAGCAAAGCGTGACAGAGGTCAAAACGAGCTACAACGGGATATCGCGAATTTGTTCAAGAGATTTCTTGGTTTTGGATCAGTTTTACCAGTGTCTTCCTCATCTAATTATGAGACAACTGCCAGGAAAAGCGTCCAAAGAAACCAGGAGAATGAAAAGAGAAAGAAAGAAGGGAAATTATGAGGGACATCAGAAAATGTTAACCGTCGCGTTACCCGTTTTCCTTGGCTTGTTCGTTTTGTTGGTTGCCTACGTTTACACCACCGCCAGCAAGCACTGATGTAACGGAATTTTTATCAAAGAACTGAGCAGGCGAATGAAACATGGATGTAGCTGATTAACAGTTTTAAAAACGCAAAAAGACTTCTGGAAAATTAGCTACCTACCCTACACTGACCTTTATATGTGACCATGGCGCCTCCATCGACACTTAAACATTCGGAACTTTTAGTTCAGGGACAGTGCAGTCTTCAGTGACTTTAAATGTTTTTCTTGAAAATGAAATGAATACGGTAATGGAATTCTACAGCTCACGAAAGGTTTCTTCAAGACGTTGCTCTTTCTTGGGAGTTATTTGGTAGTTTTTACTTGAGTTGGTTTGATCATCCATATTTCATTAAGTCGCAAGATTATTGTAAACATGAATGTCGTTCTTTGTAAAATGGAACATCTGGAACAGCTGACTTTTTTTATTTCATCGATAGTTTAGTGGCGTAAGTTGTAATCTTAAAGTTATTTGAATGTGTCGTTGTTAGAACAAAGAAAGAAACCTGTATAAAAATGCTATATTTTGATGTAAATGACTGAAATATTGCATTGAGTGTTTCCCGTTTTCTATGCTGTAATTTTTAGAATACTTTTCAGTACAGAACTTATACAAGTATGAGTTTTCCGTCATTACGATCTTATTGGAATTTCAGGAAGTCTATTATTCCTAAGTGGCGATGATATAGTTTCCCTTGCTAACCTGTGTATTGGCTGTTTAGTCACAGGGAGCCCGCACAATCTCTTTGTGTAGCCGATTGTTATTTTATAGTAAATGTTTTGGATTTACCGTTTGCCTCACCTATAGCGATATATCGCTAAATATGTATATAAATCAATGATAAATAAACGTCGAATTACCTTACCTGTGGTATATAGTCGTCCTTCTTTTACAAGGAACAGTCAACGGCGAAATCCAACTCCTTCAAAATCGCTCAAAAAACCGCATTTGAGGTAAAAGGACGACTATATACCACAGGTAAGGTAATTCAACGTTTATTTATCATTGATTTATATACATATTTAGCGATATATCACTATAGGTGAGGCAAACGGTAAATCTGGTACATTTACTATAAAATAACAGTCGGCTACACAAACAGATTGTGTGGGCTCCCTGTGGTTTAGTACCTGGTTGAGAACATTTGTATTTCATATGTTGAGAAAACCCCAGAAAAAAATAATGAAAAGGTCTCCCTTAAGCGCCTTGCGCTGATAATTAAGCAAAAGAACAACGAGAAAAAAACACAAACACAAAAGCACGAAAAAAATTTCAGGTGTAGTTTTGCGTGACTGCTAAACGAGACAATGCGTGACAAACGTAGTAACCCGAAAAGGACTGGAACTGAGTTGCAAGGAGTGCTTGGGTCCGCCAAAATTTAATCTCACATTTCCCGACTTTTTACGATTTCTTTTTGAAAATATATTTGCTAGTTGATTCAGTCCGCGCCTTTGCACCTTTTTTGTGGCCTCTTGAACAAGTTTATTCTGTAATGAACGCCCTTACACGGAGAGGTCGAGGTCTTTTGGTGGCATTCGAAGGTTGTGATCGAAGCGGGAAATCAACACAATGTCAGATGCTCGTGGACTACTTGAAGTCTACTGGGCGAGATGTGGCACACTTGTGCTTTCCAGGTGAATTAATGTAGAGATCTAAATAATCATAGCATTAATTAGAGATCGGGTCATATCAGCTCTTGTAGTCAATCCTTTTCCACTGTACAATATGCATTTTTTAAAGTCTAATAACTGTATGTCCCTTTTCTCCTCGGCCTTCCCACCCCTCGATGGCAGTAATCTTTTTTTTTTTTTTCGATGGTAGTATGATGCTGCTGAAAGCGTTTTTCATCTGCTATTTCAGCAGACAAGAGTTGAAATAATTAGGGCTTTCATGATAAAGTAATGAAACTTGGCATACTTGCACATTAAAGTATCATAATCTGGGCTATCTGGCTTTTGGACCAGTTTACTCTGTTGGACCAGAAACCAGGGAAGGCCCTGATTCAGTCAATCTGAAATCTACATACTTTTAGAGTTCTTTGTACCTGTGAATTTTTTCCTTTGATCATTTCACCCTGTTATACATGTATTTCCTCTTGTTAACCACAGACAGCTTAACCGCTCAATGCTCACCATTCACATCGTATTCACGTAGTTAGTGGAGGAGAATGAAAGGAAGCAAAGATCAAAGACAAAAACAATAGTACTGTAGCTGATGTTGAGGCTCCCTGACAGTGCACAATCCTTTGTTTTCTGTTCACAAATTTTGGTCAATAAGATCAAAATAATAGGAATGCTATTGCACTTTGTGTGCCATCAGGTTCACCAAGACATAGAACAAGGGAGTCTGATGGGCTTCATTACCATTCTACTTTATTAACTATGCCATTCAGTCCATTCACGACTTAACCTGCAATCAGGCATCCTTTCCTTGTTCTTTGCATGTTCTTTGTTGCCTTTTGCCAATGTTTTCCTCCGAAAAGAAAAAAAGAGTGCCTGATCGCAGGTTATTCACAACCACTCATTAACCCGCTTTGTCCTGGTGGTACTCCTGGAATATGTGTGTGGGGTAGGGGACCAAAATATGTAGTTTTTCCCTACCCTGTTTCTACCTTGCAAGCAGAGGATTGCAGGGTAGAAAAGACGTGGCGTGTGAAAAGAAGCCTCTCCTGTCAAACATCCATTTCTGTCGAGCAATAATTTAGACAAATAAATTAAAAATAATGATTGGTATCTAAACCAGCTCTAGACTGGTTTGGCAATTGCATCAGCTTGATCTGCTGTCATGTCAAGTTTACCGGGTACTCAATGGGTAAAGCACTGAGCGTGTTTTTAATAAAAATGTGCCATGGTATCTGTCATTATGCCCAGAAACTGAGTGAAGAAACTTTCGCATGTACGATACAAAATGAGATGGTTGTTGGCAGAGATTACTTTTGCATGCCAGTTTATATTGTGAAAAAGTAGCCACCGCTCGCAGGGTGCCTTGTTTGAGAACTGAACTATTGTTTTGAAGAGACGAATGACCTAAAAAAATACCTTACTCCATACCTTGGTTCCAGAAAGCGCAAAACCTTATCTTATCTACTCGTAAAGAGTCAAAAACCATAACCTTTTGGGCCTATATAAATTATTTAAAGGAGTGCCCCCTCCCCCTCCCCATTTCCTTCAAGACACTTTGCTTGTAAATATCTGATAAAAGAATGCACCTCAATATTTGAACATGTCCTAGGCCAGGTTCTCTATTTTCTTTTAGACAGAACAACAAGCATAGGAAAGTCCATTAATTCATATCTTCAAGGAACAACGGAGTTAGAGGATCATGCGATCCACTTGCTATTTTCTGCAAACAGATGGGAGGCTGTGTGAGTAATTTTTAATTATTGAATGTTATTTTATGTTAATGGCTTAAAAAATACACCAATGCACCAAGTGAATAGTTGAGTTCAGCTTGTGGGAATTCTTAAGAACACAGGAGAAGTGCCAGAGAAGCACAATATTGATGTTGAATGGAACCAATGGTTATTTTTGGGATTAGCGTCCTTCCCTACCCCTGGAATGTCCAAACAGTGTGATCAATAAAAAATACAAATTCCTGCCAATAAAAGCTTGCCTTAGAATTTCTTTACAGGTCTACATTTTTTTTGCATGAAGTGACAGTCAATTTTTTTCCAAGGCACCTTTTGTTAGGTGTTTATTCATGTTAACAAATCTGTTAATTTTTCTAGGCCAAAAATAAAGGAGCTTATTGAAAAAGGAACTTTGGTGATAATGGATCGTTATGCTTTTTCTGGAGTTGCTTTCACAGCTGCCAAGAAGGTTTGCATGAAAAATTGTTTTTTAATGATATTTAACCATTGTTATTATTATTATGTATGGTTTACTGATGTTTGTACTTGGTGGCAGCAAAACATGATTCAAAGCAAAATTTGGGCTGCTTTGCAACGAGAAATTATTAATAAACACTGTGTTTTGTTTAAATCAGGAATAGCATAAAGCTAGGGTATAATCGTGATCAACAAAATTATACTCGATGGACAATGTATGACAGTGTATGGGTAAATCAACCTGATACGTACATGTATGTTGAATGCTTTAACAGCTCAAAATAACATAATGAGTAAATTAATTTACAAGGGATGTTCCATCGAGATGCATTAGGTGATTATTACGATGTTGCTGGGGCCGATGGTGGCGGAAATGATGTTGATATTGAAGATTCTTATTCTAGTCTGTGCTGATGATGTTTTTCATTTCTTCATTTTCTACTTATGACAGTCTTCCTCCCCTTCAAAAGAATAATTTTTTTAATCATCTTTTTATTTGGGATTTGAGCCAATCACAAAGGGAGAGATACCATAAAATTCTGAAAATAAGCCCCTCCATGTATAAGCCCCTCCAAATATAAGCCCCCCAAAACTTGTAATGCAAAAAACCCTCCGTTAAATCGCCCCTTCAAATATAAGCCCCCCGGGGGCTTGTACTTGGAAAACTGCCCTCAAATACAAAGTAAAACAAAGAAAAACGGTAAATTTCCTACCAAGAATAAGGCTAGCCCAATCGATTTTAAATGCAAATTTCCCTCTGTACATAAGCCCCTCCAAATATAGGCGACTCCAAAAATAAGCTCCTCAAAAAGGGCCTTTGAAAAATATAAGCCCTAGATAAAAATGCTATTACTATTATTATTATTATGGAAACTAATATCAATATGGATGATGTTTTCCATTCCTTCATTAGTCCAAATGTTCTGTCTGCTTTTTAAAAGTTTTAGAAAATTAAGGGTTGCTTATTTGAATGAAGTCTAACTTACACCAGGTTGTGAGTACCTTTCTAGTGTATGTTTTATACTTTCATGAAACTGTTCATGAGAAACGGTGATTAGATAAAAGTGTCGGGCAAAGTGAAAATGTCTTAGAACACGGTTTTGTTAAACACTCTTTAAACTCTGTTTAAGTAACAGGTACTAAATGTCTTGAAAACCTTTTCTAGGGTTTTGATGTGAAATGGTGTAAAAATCCTGACAGAGGTTTGCCAAGTCCTGATGTGGTATTTTATTTAGACATTTCAATTAAAGATGCAGAAATGAGAGGCCAGTTTGGTGAAGAGAGGTATGAAAAGGCGGAGTTTCAACAACGAGTTGCCGATATCTACAAACAACTTAGGAGTGATGATTGGAAGGTAAATAATTATATTGTTTGTTCTTAAAAATGAAACAACAACAACAGCAACAACAAATTTATTTAACTACTCAAGACACACAACAAAAGCTGATTTTCAGGTCGGGCGTAGGCAAACGCATATTACAAAGACCTACAAAAAATAAAAGCAATATGGTGTTCACTATCTGAATGCAAAATGTTACAAAATTTTAGAGAATAATCAGTTACATAAAAATTTATTCTTTACAGCTAGTTTTACAATATATTATGTTGGTGGGAGGTTTTGGAGAATAATTTACATAAAAATTAAAATATTTACACATACAAAGTAAGAAATCATAGCAAAAATTAATCCAGCAGAAGGCAAAGGGGCAAGTTTGCTTTTAATTTCTGAAAGTGATTGTGCTGTTTTTGCTTTTATAAGAAATGTTGTTCCAGAGCATACCACAATATTTAAAACTACGTTTTAGAAAAGATTCATTGACATCCAAATATTATTGTACATGACCTTTTATCATTTTTTCATCGTCTTTAATCTTAATAAAAATGTCACCTTCCAATTTCAAAATGATGATGACCAAAAACACAGCTTTTATGTCACCGGTTTTTTTCCCATTATTCACAATTTGCGATTCTTGGAGCTCCCTTCATTAGCAAAAAGCACTGAAGGTGGCATTGAGGTACCCATCATCCTCCTGAACAAAATAGTCTGAGCTGATAACAGCCAAGCAAGGCAAACACAGCATTTTGTGTGAAGCGGGAGGTGAGGGGAGGAGAAAAATAAAGCGCCTGTTAGCAGTCCATTGTTCTGGCTTTTCCCACGTTCGCTATATGATGCAATATTCTGGCATGTTTGTCTGGAACAAAGTAACCGTCATGCAATCATGTTCTTTTGACAATGCTGTTCGAGAAGCCTTTCGTTTATTTCCAAATGTTCCAGAATAAAAAAAGAAAAACAAAAGAAATGTTTAAAGATGTTCTTGGATTGCGTCCAACTAGGTTAGAAGAAACCCTGATTTACTAACTTTTTTAAATTTAGTGTTGACAGGCCAAACATGACTCATAAGCTCATGACCTTGGAATTTGTTTGAAAAACATGTTTTCCCTCTTTCCTTCTCGCTGCTGTGTTTGGACATAACTAAACTTTGACGTAGCAAGTGTTACTTTTGCCGCACTGAGTCTTACATTATTGAAGGTGATTTTGCCCTCCCACTTATTTCCTGTGTTTTATGCTGTTATCGGTGTTTCTGGTGTACCTCAGGGTTCTGTGTTGGGCCCCTTGCTGTATTCTTTGTACACTTCCCCCTTAGGTGATATCGCGAGATCTCATGGTCTATCTTATCACTTTTATGCTGATGATACACAGCTATATTTATATTTTGAAACGTCATCGCCTGAGGATTTGTCAACATGTACATCTGCCCTTGAAGATTGTGTTAATGATATTGACCTTTGGATGTTAAATAACAAGCTAAAGCTGAACAGTACAGTGGGAAGACTGAAATTATAGTTTTTTCATCCTCCTATCGCCCACGTCCTGCGTTAAAAAACCTGGTGATTGCCTCTGACACTGTTGACTGTTCAACTACTGCTAAAAATATTGTGGTTATTTTTAATAACTCTCTATCGATGTTGCCGCACGTTACTGCTGTTTGCAAGTCTTCGTTTTTTCATTTACGCAATATTTTTAAGATTCGCAAGTTTCTTTCTTACGATACATGTAAAACTCTAATTCATGCCTTTGTTACTGCAAGGATTGACTATTGTAACTCATTGCTCTACAGTCAGCCTAAATGTATCCTGAAACATTTACAGAGTGTCCTAAATAGTGCTGCTAGGCTTATTCACCTTACTAGTAGATATGAGCATGTTACGCCAATGCTTATTCAACTTCATTGGCTACCAATTGAACAAAGGATAACTTTCAAAATTGCAGTAATTACATTTAAGGCGCTTCATGGTGCTGCACCTAGCTATATCACTGATCTGATCAAGCCTTATACACCTGGTAGACTTCTTAGATCCTCCAATCAATTTTTACTTTCTACATCTAAATTTAATCTTAAAACTTATGGTGGCCGGTCTTTTACTATTGCTGCACCTTCTGTTTGGAATGCACTTCCATTCGAACTTAGATCTTGTAATTCCCTTTCTTCTTTTAATTCTAAGCTCAAGACTTGGCTTTTTAAAATTGGTCATGATGTTGTCGTATAGAATGATGATGTTTTTATAGGGTGAAAATGTAGTTTTGTAGTTTTGTAGGTTTAGGATTTTGTTGTTATTTTTGTTATGTAAAGTGCTTTTGGACCATTGGGAATTTTTATAGAATGACAATGTAGTTTTGTAGGTTTAGGATTTTGTTGTTATTTTTATTATGTAAAGCGCTTTTGGACCATTGGGAATTAGCGCTCTATAAATACTGTATATTATTATTATTATTATTATTAAAGGTGACAATTTTTGAACAATGGATCGTGTTTTGATTGGTCCTTTTGCTATCACCACCATCAGTCAATACTTGTGGGCGTAGGTGGGCAGAAGAGCCAGAACAATGGACTGGTAACAGGCGCTTTATTTTTCTCCTCCCTCAGCTCATGCTTCACACTTGTTTCGCGCTTTGCACAAAATGCTGCATTCACCTCGCTTGGCTCCTCAAGCATCTGTTATGCAGGCTAGAGCTGTGATGAACATGAATGAAAACAACCATCTAATGTAAACTGTGATACCATAATTAAATTCATAGTGTTTCTTTACAGTATTATTTTAAACTAAAGAACATTTTAAGATGATCGACATTTTCATGTGTAAAGGAGTTTAGGAAAAAAACATGTTTTACACAGGAAACATAACATTTTTTATATGTGACTCTGTTGAACTCATAATCTAACATAAAGTTATGACTGAAGAGAGTTGGAAAAGAATCACAAACTTTTGGTCAGTCAGGTGATCTCAGATAATTCAGAGCTGGAAAATTGAGAATGCAGACTCTGGTGAGGGTTGTTGCAATGCATCATTGTATTTCTACAGTCGTAACAGAGCATCCAACTAGTGTTTGGAGGGTCGTAGGTTCATTTCTGAGCTGGAGCTCAGAAGTTTTTGCTGAGTTCTTCTTTCCATAAATATCTTCTTTTTTATCATTGAATAAATTTTGTGGCATTGATTATGCAGGTGTTAGATGCAATGCGGGATAAGAATGATATTCATATGGAGATTCGCAGTACTTTACTTGAAATGGAGGAACTTTGCAGAGATGCCCCCTTGAAAAATCTTTGGACAAATAATAGTTGAAGACAAGACTATTGCAATCTAGAAAATCAATTCAAGCTTTTCAAGTGAAAGTCTCGGGAAGGTAGGGCAGTAGTAATGTAACAAAAGACTTGAAGTGTGCAAACTGGGAAATTTGAAAAATGGGCACCTTCTTTGAGGGTTGATCTGACTCTCGTCACTTTGAATTACTAACTTTTTATGTTCTATTTATACTATGGTACAATTTATTCATGGCTGGCACCAGTGAATTGTGAATTGTTAAGAGATTATTGCCTTGTACACTTTAAGTAAGTTATGCAAAGTTGAAATAAAAATAAAATGCTTGATATCCACAGCTCATGCAGTCAACTCTTCATAAGATGGACACTGTCCAGCGACTGAGCCAACTGTCTGTCTTAAAGAGGTGTCAGTACACAGGTACCCCAAGCTCACAAGTGAGAATTTTTGTGTAACAGAAAATTATTTTAAGGGTTTGTATGGGGATTTTACGATCTTTATTTAGGGGTAAAAAAAATAGCATACAATTATCCCCGGAAGGGGGAGTGAATAGTAGTGGATATATACTGAGATGCAAATCGTCGAGGTATATATCCCCTAAGGGGGAAAGTTGTTTTAGTATTTACCAAATAAAAATCAAAAAGGAGCTTTTTGTAAATAAAGGGCGTCACTTTGTTAGAGTTTGTTTACGTTTCAATTGACAGTGTTTCGGGGATCATTTTTTATGATTTTGTGGCAAATTCAGTGAGAAATTTTTTTCTTGCGACCAGTAAACACCAACAAGCTAAATGTTGTCTCTTCCTTGGTATTTGTTGGTGCAGCTTCTTCATTTACCGATAAAATTTCATCTTTGAAAACTGTTGCAAAACAAGAAGCCATTTTGAATCTCATTCCAAAACAGTGAACGTCCAATGATATTCTGAGTAAGTACGGGAGCCAATCAGAACGCATGAAAATTGCCATAATTATTCCTTGAGCCCGAACAGAACCTCTTACCTTGTCCACTTGTTTTATTTATGGTGTGTTCTTAGCATTTTTGGCTGTTTGAGGGTGATTTCCAGTGAGTTTTAGTAGCGCTTACAGTGTAAGAGGTTTCATTTGAATTTTTCATCCAAAGATTAAAGAGTAAGAAATACATAAAAAAATCAATAGTGCAATGTCAAATCAGGGCCACAGACGTTTCAGTTGGATGGTCACTGTGCCCTATATAACAATCATTGAAATCCTCATACAAACTCTTATAATATTTCTGTTATGTAGCAATTCTCACTTGTGAGCTTGGGGTACCTGTGTCAGTTTTAAGTTACTGTAAAATGACTGATGAATGACATTGAAGAGGCCCTGTTACTAGTAAGGGTAAGATTCCATCAAGCAACATGGCCTTGAAACACCGACATAGGACAACAGAATGGCGACAAAGGACACAAAAAGGGTTGAAACTGCAACAGCGACAGAGAAAAGCGCAAATTTCGACAGCGACATGGCTTCCTCCTTAATACGCAAAACGACAGGCTTTGAAATCCTAGGGACTAGCATTAGTGGATCCAGACCTCCAGATAAGGCGGGGTGGCGGGGGGGGGCGGTCATGCAGACCCTGAGAAAAGCGGGGGAGCCCAGTCTCAAAAAAAATGTTTTTGGCCCCTCGTACCTCAGTTTGGATTCGCCCCTGACTAGGGACATACGTAACCCCCTAAGAGGGCCTCATTGAAGGGTTTGGCACCAGGTGTCAGGCTTGGGATCAGCTGAGGTTTCTGGGTAATTGACCCCCCACCCTTCCCCCAAATCAACATTAACACTTACTTCTCACTTAGGGCAAAATTGTGACTTAGGGGAGGGGTAGGTGGTCAGTTACACAAAAACTTCAATTGATCCCAGTCTTGTATAGCTGTCTGTATTTCCTACATTCATTGCCACTTGTTATTCTCACTGAGGTGAGTGGTTTTATAGGCAGTATTGTGAACACTTTTGGGTAATTAGAGAGCTTTAGATTCTGTGACAAGGACGAATATTCGAGTACGAGATTTTCTCAGTGCTCACGCGTGAACCAACGTCATTTTGGCGGGAAAACTTGATAGCCGTCGTCATTCTACTACGAGTTTTAGCGAGAATGTCGTAGTGGCGGGAACAATTTATCAAATGTAAGAAGTTTTATCATATTGCTATCGGCTTAACCTCCTTCAGTCTAAATAACCGTGCTAACTTTTGTGGTGAAAAAAAGTAAAATAAAGCTTTCCGGGGTGTCTTTTTTTGAGAACACGCGTAAAAAAGTTTAAATTCAATCTCGTACTCATACTCGTTCTCGTCATCAAATCTAAAGCTCTCTAATTAGTGACCTTGGGAACACTCCCCTAAAATGCCTTTACGAAGTAGGATACGTCATTTGAAACGCTCGGACTTTTCACTTGACTCAGACAGCGAATTAAAACTTTTCACATAGAGCCTTTTCCTGGTCTGAGAATTTATTTGATTGCCAAATTCTTCTGAATCGACGTCCAAATTTAATAACGCGAGAAGCTCATATCCACCCAATACTTATCCAAACCTGAAACCCATTTACATGTACTCTCACGGGCTATTTGTGTTCATTTTACATCCTTATTTTGTTGCACCGTTGTGGGACGTCTGTACATCATAAATGTTATTATTTTTCTTTCGTGACGCGGACAAAACTCAGAAAAGCTATCGCCGATGAAGGGTGTCTGAGTCAACTTTCCTGTGGTCGAATCAGCTGATGATAAGCTTGTTTGCTTGTGGGTAGCCTGTGTACAGACGTGCCCCCTCCCTCAGAAAAAAATAGGGAGAAGAGACACGGGGGACGTCTGTACACAGGCTACTTGTGGGCAACTTACCTTAAATCTTTCATTTTCTCTTTTTACAGAGGAAGAAGGAAAAATGAAAGTTTTAACTTCTGGTCGGTCAAATAAATAGTGTGACCATCAACTGAAACCTCTTTCAGTTGGCCCTGCTTTCACATTGCACTATTATACGTATTTCTTACTTTTAAGTCTGTGGATGACATATTCAAATGAAACCTCTTTCACTGCAAAGCAATACTTTCACATGGTACTTAACTATTATTTATTTAGTGTGTAGTGCTAACTTTTGTGTCTGTGGACGAAATCCTATGGTGTTACCATTCAAATGGAACCTCTTCAGCAGTACTTTCACATGGTACTATTTATTTAGTATGTAGTTCTAACTTTTGTGTCTGTGAACGAAATCCTATGGTGTGACCATTCAAATGAAACCTCTTCAGTAGTACTTTCCCGAACTTTCACATGGTGCTATTAATTAACTATGTATGTTCCAACTTTGAGTCGGTAGGTGAAATCCTGTGGTGTAACCATTCATACGAAACCTCTTGAGCATTTTCCATGTTCGGCCTTAAATAACAAAATAGTGAGGAAAATGTTTAAGTTATTATCTCTTTTTCACTTTTAAAATCAAACCATGGCATGTAAAAAATCGGAAACTACCTTTAATATTTCGACGTCTCGTTTCGAACATAACCTTTTTTACAAGCAGATTGAGATATTTGCTGTTCTTCCATTCAGGACCTAGCAAACGAAACTATGTCGAAACGAAAAAGTATTGTAGATTGCTGTAGACGTGGGCTGTAGATGATTCAGATGTGCCCGCCGCTCGCCACATAGATAATTTGATAATTGCGCAAATTTTGCCGGAAGCATTAGCATTTACAAATGCTTCCGCTACTATATTGACGACGCTAAGTTTTGTATGTATATACGCATATAGAAAAAGGTAGACCTCATTTTCTTAGGTCGTGAGTGAAGCGAAATCTCGCGCGTACTCGCGCAAGTGTGACACTCTTTCTTGTCGAGTTGTTTTCAAACAAAGTTAACCAAAGAATGCTGTTGTCCGTCGAACACTGACGATTTTTTATTTGCTTGCATTTGTTTTGATAGTGGATTCTTTTTTTCAAGCTTAAAATTCCTTGTTACGGAATGAGGAAAAGTTGTCTGGAGCAAATTTTCCCTGTCTGTCTTCCAGAGATGCCAGAGAGGCGGATTGTCTGCATAAGACATCATTGACAAGTCCGGACAAGGCAGATTAGCAGACACCACAGTGGGATATCAAGTTGATGATCCCGTTATCGAGGGATGATCTCATTTTCAAGAGCGAAAGGTCGAATGCAGGGCAAGCGCATTAATCTTTGTTAGTCTGCTAAGACACAAACAATTTCGGTGGGCTTGAAAAAAAACTCTGTTTTGATTTAACCGCAATCCAAACATTTGCGATGGTTCGGAAAATACATGAAGATCGTTTACTTGTTTTTTCAAAGAATTCGAGCCCTGCGGAAATTGCTGTAATATCGCTAGAAGATCTGTTCGTTTTAAATCTTGCTTGACAGCCAAATTGTGTAAGAGAGGACATTTCCTCGTTTGTAGAAATCTCTGGCAGAAATCTGTGCTCTGTGGAAGAATTCATCGGTTTTCATCAGGTAGTAGGACGTCTGTTTGTGGTCGTTAGAGTAAACATTTAGCAGTAGGGTAAATCAAAATTTCATCGAGGCGAAAACGCTGCACGAAAACGTGCAAAGCAAATCTAAACGATTTTACTATCATTGTAAACAAGGCAAGGACAAAGACCGGAAACTTTCAACTTGCCGGATGTTGGTTTTAAGCAATTACCATCAATAATGCCTGGAAATTTCACACCTAGCTGTTGTTTGACGTTTTATTGCTAGTTTTCTGAGAACAATGGTTGATTTAGCGACGTTGACTATTTTTCGGTTAAGAAGATCTCTTTAAACGCGAGAAGCCTTTTGGCTTCTTTGCGGTTTCTTATCCATCGCCTTGTTTTAATCTGTCATTGATCGCTTCGATGGTGAACACGAATAAAAACCCTGTCCCCTTCACGTTTCGGTTAGTTGTCCGATCTTCTTATCAAGTAAATTGACACAGAAGGACATTTCAGCAAGTTGCCTCGGAAGTCATAAGATAGCCCCCCTGGGACAAGCCAAACAAACAATTACAACTTTCCCGCAGCGGGTCAACAAGGTATATATTATATTTTTTCAAAATCCGGCCTTCGAATAGCGATGGATAGCCATTTGACTTGTGGCTTAGCTGTTGGGTCTTAAATCGACTAAACGTGTTTAACATATGAGATTGTCTCTTGTGATCACCACGCCTTCACTTGAGAGGGCTCTAGATATGTTCTTTGTATAACGCAACGCGGTTGGTGATTGGTGCAGTGTGTTTTCACTCTGTCAATCGTTACAATAGTAGCCAATGGCATATAAACATCAATTTACCCCCAATGGCTCGCACTACGTCGTGAGTTATTTCAACGCAAGGTCAAACAAGAGAAGTCAATAGTCTTACAAGAGAGAAGAGGGAAGATTAGAATCTTTTTCGCCACACGCGTATTGATTACCCAACGGGAATCAAATGGATGTGGGACCGTTAACGCGAAACTACCCGAATGTATTCGAATGCCTGACAAGCCACAGTCCATCGATTCCTGCCTTTGGCCTTCAGAGAGCTGTCTTGCCCGATAACACTGATGTGACTCAAGATCCAAGCCATGGATATATTTACGCGGACTCTCCGATTCATATGCCCGGTTTAAGGAACAGCGCGCACGATTATCTCCATTCTCTCTCAGGAGGAAGCGCTCAAGGTGCGTTTAACCTGCCGGCCAATTATCCTGTGCCAGCTGCGTATTCGACGCTGGCTGCCCGCGGAAGAGATTTCCTGCTACGCCGTGAACACACAGTAACGCTTCCCTCAGTTTCGTTACCAGCGACTCACACTATCTCCGTGGACGTGACAGCTTCTTCGACGAATCTCGTTGTCCCACCACCACCGCCCCCTTCTGCGTTCCAACAAACGGCGATCTTTACATCAAGCAACGTGGCTCTACATGCCATTAACTTGCCTAGTTTCTCGGCCAGCGCTGGTGCTCCGTTAGGACCGCCTCAAACGCTGGTCCAGCAAGATGCACAGCATGGAACGACGTTTTCTAATTTGGGTCTCCCTGCTGTTCAGGAGTCACTGCCCGTGTCTGAATCCAGCAATAGCAATAGTGATTCTCACACAGAAACCTCGCGTGCGTCTGTGAGCATTGGTGATTCCCAAGGAAGCAATGATCTTCCTCGGCCAAGTCCGCTTAATGCTGTCAAATCTGGCTTCGTACCTTCGCCCTCTAGCGTTGTTCCGCCGATGGAGTTGTCGGCTAACGGCGCCTTTCTTCGTTATATCAGGCCACAGAACAAGCAAGAGTTTGTTTGCCGATGGTCCCTCTTGCGAAGCAAAGTATCGATTCCCTGTGATAAAAGCTACTCGACGATGCAGGATTTAGTGAAGCATATTTCATTAGAGCACGTGGGAGGAACAGAGGTTAGTGCAGCTCACGTTTGCCTGTGGCACGAGTGTCATAGAGGAGGAAAGCCGTTCAAAGCGAAGTATAAGCTTATCAACCACATACGAGTTCATACTGGAGAGAAGCCGTTCCCTTGCCCGTTCGCAAACTGCGGCAAAACGTTTGCACGTTCGGAGAATCTGAAAATTCATAAGCGCACCCACACAGGCGAAAAACCGTTCGTGTGCGAATTTCCTGGGTGCAATCGCCGTTTTGCCAATTCCAGTGATCGCAAGAAGCATTCTCACGTTCATACCGCAGACAAACCGTATCTTTGCAGAACCCAAGGCTGTGGAAAAAGCTATACACACCCAAGTTCTCTCCGGAAGCATTTAAAGATGCACATGAAGGCCGCAAATTTGGACAATCATGATAGTATGGCGTTAATATCTGCGCAAGCTGAACTTCAGCTAAACAGTTCAAGCACAGCATCGAGAGGTGTACAGCCTTGGTTTGGCCTGGCTCAACAATCACCAAAACTCAGCCTTCAGCAGTCACCCACAACACTCTCAATGAAAGAAGAACCGTCTCGTTAATCTGAACATTTGCTATTTTTTGAACATTGTTCAAAGGAGATAATTCCTATGAGCTCATTGACTGAACAGACTTCACTGATAGTTGTAGACTTTTATAGAATTCGTGTTTGAAGAACCAGATTTTTTTTTATATTTGTTAAATTTATTGATATCCAGACGTTAAATCGTTCGTTTGGTAAGCGTTATTTAAAAGCGTTTTAGATTTCCAAGATTTTAATCCCTTTTTTACACCATTGAAAATGTTAGTTTCTTTCCCACGCAGATGTCGCAAGTCAGTTGATAAGTGTCGATTTGTGATCCGTAATCAAGAACACATTTTATGAAAAGTATTTTGTACAAAATGATACGTAGGAGAAAAAATTTCAAATGTCATATCGTTCGCGTTCTTTAGATATCAAATCGACAAATATTCATTTACTAAGACGGAAAGTAATTTATTTGACAAAAATCTATTTTTTCAGGCTCGCTTCCACGCTTGCAGAACGTCGGACAAATAAAGATGGTATTGAAAGATATGTCTTGTCATGCTGTGCATTGATGCTTCTATTTGTACTCCGAAAACAATTTACAGGCAACCGGCCTTGAGGTCACAAACTTATGTCGACACTTGCTTACATAGATCTGTGGTTATATGTGAAGGGTGTATTGACTATATTTCCCTTCAGGGGGTTAAAAGACGTATCGGTGTAAAACGTTTGTACATGTGTAAGAACACAGTCTACCCCTTAACGATTTTTAAACCTAGTTATCCCTGAGAGAACAGTCGGTGATATCTGCAGGGCCGGGTAGAAATTGAACGTGTTATGAAAATAGACATGACTTTTGATTTAAAGCGGAAAATTAATTGCCATATTAATGACAGTGTTATTGCAATACACTAAAAAAAACGATGTCTCGAACCCTGAACGTTCTGGAACATGTTCCGTCCAAAATCATGACCAACATACGAGGGTTTTTTAGAACGCTTGTTTTGACATATTGTGGCGGAGGCGATTCCAATAGCACCTCGTTGACGAGTCCCCGAAGAAAATTACTCTCTCTTCCGCGAATGTAATTAGCGCGTAAAATGGCTCCTAGTGTGTCTACAGCGAGCCTTTGTAATTACTTTCACGGGTTTAACATATCGCATCACAGATGTTCTCCTCTCCTTTCATAATTTTCGACACAACCCGTCGATAGCATGATCTTAAAAAAATTAGGCTTGTAGATCGATTGCGTACGCCAGTCCAAAAATACAAATTTCTCTTTTTGATTTCTTACCCCCAGCCGAGGGTCAGAGTTTTGTTTCCGCGTGTTTTGACTAGCACTTTAAATTACTTTTCAAACAGGCCACCAAAGGGGACTTGTTGAAAATATTTGTCAATTGTTTTTTTTTTGTTTTTTAGGTTTTTCAAAAACCACATGTGCTAAACTTTGTCCAGCACTACAACGCGTAGCTGAATTCTCGAATTCCGTATTGGTTTCTGATCGAAGCATTTTTGCAAGAGGTTATGTAATAGGATTGCCGTGGAATTAGTAATAAGCAGTGCTGAAGGGAAATACTGCTCAATCACTTCCCGTTGAAGTGGCATACTTTAAGGTTTTATCAAGATTCTGAAGTTAAGACTACCTTCCTAGCTTTTAGTATTGCTGCTGAAGGCGCATTCCAAGAAGAAAGACTCGCACGATCGTATTTTATTCCCGCACCGGCGGGACTTTACTCAAGGGCGGTTTTAAGTACCAAGGGGACCCGACCTTGGCTGATATATACATATATTTTGAAGAACCATAAGCCAAGTAGGGACCAATACCCGGAGGGAGAATCCAAGAAAATTTTGGATCAATTTAGGGGAAAATGTTGGCTTAGAGGAGGGGTAGGTGGGCAGTTTCCTAGAAACCTAAATTACGGGGAGGTTCCGCCTCGAGCTCCAACCCCTTACCCTTTGATAGAAAAAGAACCCCTTTCCTATACCGTCTACAATAGGTACCCCTTTTACACACCTACATTCATGGACAACAGTTTTGGGTCATTTTTGCATTTCTGGGGCGTTTTCAATTCACACAGGCTCAACCCCTACCCTCGCCCCCAAGCAAAGTTGGAGGCGTGTATTCAGAATTTTTCCGCGTTTGAACTTTGTAGAGGGTGGGGGGAGGGAGAACTGCAAGAAAATTTTTGGAAATGATGCACTTTTTTAGGAGGGAACCCAGAAATGACAGAAAAATATGAATACAGCATTGCTGTCCCAAGGACTTTTGTCCATGATTGTGGTTTAGAATTTGGCATCCGTTTTAACTGCTCTATTAAAATGCACCTTTAAAATACGTCACAATACAAGAACAGTTTCTCGACTCTTTCACAGCCATATAATGCAACTGTTAAAAGCCGGCTTTTGCGGGTCTCTTTACAGACCGAAATGACAGATTTTTCTACCCTTTCATATACGTCAACAAGTGAAATCCCCACCCTTTCATTTACCTGAAGCCTGAAAAGGTAGCCCTTTCGGGCGGAGCCTTCCCGTATGGCCATTATAGGAAATACCCCCCTGCCAAATACCTGCCAATCCCAGCCTATTAAGGCAGATTATGGCAGGGCTATTTACAGGGTAGTTTTCCTATATGCTGGCCTCCGGCTTTGTGTCCATCGTTCTTCAGAGGTTGACCCTCTAACGGAAAACCCTCTCGAAACGCTTATCGATCAAATCTATTGTAGACAGTTTACCTTCTCCGAGTATTCCCAGAATATTTAGACAATCTCTTCTTAAGGCCAGTTGGAATGTTTGAAAAGTATGTTTGGGGAAATCGTGACCAAGTGTTGTGTTTTATTCAGAGTGAATTTCTCTAAACAGTAGATAACAAAGGTGAACGGAAAAAACATCCCAGTATTAGACCTACCGTGAACACTGTGATTTTGTTTTTAAATATTATTACTAGGGTAAGATGTGTCCTCTGACTTTCGCCTTTTCGCTTTTTCTTTCTCTATTTTTCTCTATAATGGCGTTTACGGGGTGGCTCCGCCCGGAAGGGGTAACTTTTTCAAACTTCAAGCATATGAAAGGGTACAGGGATATCACTTGCTGAAGTATACGGAAGGGTAGGGAAAGATGACATTTTGGCCTGTAAAAAGGCCCAACAGGGTTAACAGATTTATACTACTACATGATAAATTTCTGCAATTTGATTGGCTTAGAGCAGTGGTATTTCAGCTTAATTTGAAATACCTACATGTGAAAATTACAAACCTTTGCAGGTAGTAGTATAAACAAATAATAGCATGATTTGTACGTGATATTTTACTTAAATACCACTCGTGATATTTCAAAATTGTCTCAAATTTCACTCACCTAACGGCTCGTGAAATTTCGTATAACAATTTTGAAGTATCACTCGTGGTATTACAACCCTGTAATGCCAAATATCACTACAAATCATGCTATTGCCTATACGAATTTTATGGCTGTTAAAAGTCGAGAAAACGTTCTGATATTGTGATTTACTCATATTTAAAAGACAGTGCATTTACAGCAGTTAAAAGAAAAAGGGGTACCAGTTGTCAATTGAAAAAACTGTGTGAATGTAGAGCCGTTCTGATATATCCTTGGGTGGGGATTCCTACCCTGTTTAAGACAGAATTCCAATTTTTGATACCCAGTTTAAGACATTCGTAGAACATAAGCGCAGGCTGTTTATCGTCTAAGAACAGGGTTATGGGTTCCTGTCTAAGAAAAGATACCCTGTTTAAGACAAAAAGTGATAAAATCGATACCCTGTTTAAGACAAAATCCCGAAAAACATACCCTGGCTGGCCGCACGTCCCCATTAAGCCCTTATAAGGGAGTACCCCCTCCCCCGGGATGTAGAGGTCCACGTAACACGTCAATATAACTGACTGTTCCTCTTGCCGGATCTCTAATTTTAAAAGATGCTGTAGCCAGACGTCACTTGATGTGTAAAATGGAACAAAAGTGAATGCATGGCTGGCACTACGGCGAAGGGCTAACAAAATTAGCCTTCCTCAGGGCCAGAGCTGTACCGAGAGAAAATATCTTTCAACGGCTCCTAAAATTTAACTTTAAAATTTACGTAAGTGGTTAATAATTAACTACAATTATAAATACTAAATAGAATAATATAAAGGTGAATGATTATACAATAAAAAAAGAAATAGAGACAGTTCAATTATCATTCGAAGGAGGAATCTTTTCTGCAAAAAAATGACGCGTATATAAATGGGTAAGGGGTTAGACCTCGAGGGGTGCCTCCCCGTATAAAACTTTGTTGAGTACCCCTGAGGTAGATCCCTATATGTATATAGTTCGCTTGTCAGTCTTTTTAAAGGGTCCTGATATGAGAATAAAAATACGTCTTTTATAGAGTAGGTACCCTGTTCCAACCAACAAAGAATGTCCCGCTTTAACGCTGATAGCGCATAAGGTAATGTGCTATTGGTTGCGAAACTAGGCGATGCGAGGAGCAGATTTTCTCACTGAGTTGATACTTGATAGTGAATATTAAGGAATCGGAAAAAAAAAACAACTCTGCTCAGCAAAATAAAGACCTCTCATCCAATTCGAGACCCAGAGAGGCATTGAAAAAGCGTTACATCCCCATATATAGGCCAATATACTCATAGGGTACTTTGCGAGCAGAGGTCCTTTCATCTTCCTAGATAAGTCGGGAAGAGGAACTGCTTGCAGGGTATGATAGAAGAAGGGCCGCGAAATATTCCTACGAAGGAGTTGAATTTTTGACCATTTATTGTATGTGACAATACACGTAGAAAAAAAATTATCAGCCGTTTTATCCTCGAGTATTAGAAAAATATTTTCACACGTTCCTGCTCGCGCGCCTAACGATATTGTCAAGTGTCATCGTTGACACGTTTTCTGATTCTAGTCTACTCTAGAATGTGATAAATAATGCCACTAAACTTGTTAAGTTACACTTTACAAGGAATGTTGTGATTGATTAAGAGAAGTCTGCTTTATTCTTTCAGCGTAATTTACCATGATAAGGTTGTTAGCAGTGTGGCACTCTTGACCTTTCAAAAGGAAACGAATTCTTTGTGCCTGTCTCATTCGTGCAGGATCACACAAGCTGTTTTGTGGTTTTGAAGACAAACCCAAAACATTTATTTAGGAGCCTGTGGTTTTGCTACTTTTATTACAGTACACGGAATGGGTAAGATCCCCAACGAGTTACAGGCTTCCCACATGAGGCACAGGCTCCCCAGTCTGTTTCAGGAATAGCCGATTGCATTGCTGCTCTCTTTTGAGGGATGGAAATCCGTTTTAGCGTACGAGTGGTTTCTTGTTTGTCTAAGAGATAACTATAAAGAAGGTAAAACACGCGAGCGTGCGGAAAATCCTCCCTTAGGTGGTGACGCGCCTCGCGGGGGGATCCAAAGCTACGAGCGCGCGTCCCCTTGGAGCGATCGTCTGTTTTACTCGATATACTGTCTCAAGGAGATGCATAAGAGACCACTCGTAGCGTTTTTTTTCCTCAACGTAATGTAAAAATTTTAGAATCTGTTAAAAAGCCTCAATTGCTAGCTTTTTAATCCGCTTACCTCACCAGGAGTCCATGACAGATGAACCTTTTACAACGGCTGCCAGTAGGAGAGAGCAGTTAGGACTTAGAAGTTGAAGATAAATAATGGGATGTTCAATGGTTCCTTTACTCCTCGAAAATTTTAGTTATTCTGCTAAAAAAATACGTATGAAAAAAATCTTCTTAATCCGGATAATAGTCTTTAATCCCATGACCACGCTTCTATATTTGAACAGCTTAAGATAAATGGCATTGATATTTTAAGTTAGACTACTGAGTAGTCCCCATTTTTCCTCAGAGATATTAGAGCCAGCGAAACGCGAGCGCGCGTGAAAATCACTCCACGCAAGAAAGGCGAGACGCGGTGGAGAGAGAGAAAGGATTGGGGTGATTTTCACGCGCGCTCGCGTTTCGCTCGCTCTACTATCCCTGAGGAAAAATTGAGACTACTCGCAGTCTAATTTCAAGTTTACACAGGGGTGCTAAAGAAAGGAAGGGTAAACGTTGTAAATGCCTAGGCCAAAACAAAACAACAAAAACACTGGAGAGTCGGAGGAGCAAAGCGAAAGAACAAGGGAGGAATTTTATCATCTGCGCATACCTGAATACAGGACGAATAGAAGGCCGCGAAAATCTCGCGGGCTAGTAAGCAGCGTTTTGGTTTGGTTCTTTCTTGCCGCTTAGTGGCAATAAAACGGTTTGAGTAGTTAAAAAGGTGTTTTTTGGCAAAATTTCCAGGAGGGAATGGTTGAAATTTCTATTTTACTTGACGGCCATCTTGGGTTTTTCCTAAGGAGTTAAAGGCCTTAGATACTGGGCCAAAATTGTATTTGTCTTCATGTTTGTATTTAGTCTGAAATGGACTTGCAATGCTCAAGACACCTAACTAGGCGTCCAAGACTATTCATAAGGATTTCAAATTCGGCCTGTTGTCATCTTAGGTTTTTTTCCAGTCGCCGGTTAGCCAATAATTTTGGATCAAAATGAGAAATTTCATTTACCTTTGTCTTCATAAAAAATGAATCAAGGGGTGCTGTTTTGGAGCGGTGACAACGGGGCACCTAGATCATTTACAAAGATTTTGATTTAGGTTGGCGGCTTTCTTGGATATTGCCACCTAATTTTGGTCAATTTGTTTTAATTTTATACTTTTGGACAACTTTTTGACGAAGAAAAATTCTGAGGCGACTCATGCCCCAAGCTTTCCTGCCACCTAGCCTACAGGCCTAGGGCCCGTTTCTCAAAAGTCCCGGTAACGTTTTGGGCCTGTTGTATTCAAATTAAAATTTAAAGAAAACAAGCGTAAATCCTGGTCCAAGCTCTCAAGCCAGTTCGTCTTGTTTTATAACTGACAGTCATACCGTGTTATCTGCAAAACTATTGAAACCTTGACCTGTTGAATGACGTTCAAGGGAAAACGAGAGAGAAAAGGGCCCTTGGTGAAAAAGAAGACCCTCATCCAGACTCTGCCTCGCCCCCAGTCGCTCGCGATCTCTGGGGGACATTTGAGTTAATTATTAAGGAAAGCGGATACGAAGGGAGTGATGGAAGGGGACCCCGCTCGCGCTCTACCCTTGTTGCCATCATCCCTCTCTCGCGCTTCACGCTTGTCTCGCGTGCTCGCGAGTTCCCCACTTATCCTTGGGAGAGAGCCCATGGAGGACGCAGATCAAGGCTACAATCGGCGACAAAATTGTTGAGACATTGTACTTAAATAGGGTGACTTCGGAGAACAAAAGAATCCGCACCCCTCCCCTGTCTCCTCCATTCAAAGTTGGGGTGTTTGTTGTTTTCTATAGGTAGCTAGAACAAGGGCCCAACATTGTACGGAGGGGATGGCGGAGGAAAGCTATATTTCCTCCTTTTGAAGTTCATAAAACGTAAAAAAGCCTACTTTTGGGCGAAGTGTCTCAACTAATTTTGTCGCCGATTGTAGTTTCTCAGATTATTCGAGTTTAAAAGAACTACACGGGCCAAGAGGATAAAACTCAATAAACAAAAATTAGAAGTTTTCGACAAATTTTATTTAGTATTCAGTGTACAATAAAAATACTTCTCCATGTTTATATCTACATCCCAAAAACTGTCAACCTTGACATATGTATATCACTTTATAACTCATGTAATACGTCTAAAATTTTCGTTGTATTCGCATTTTTCTCGTACTCTCAGTCTTTTAATTAATCTTGCCTTCGTTTTATCATAAATTATCAATAACTTACCGACAACGAAAACTGCTTGCATTCGAATATTTAACAAACAATTTAGTTTCTACTGAAAATGAATAAAATTTAGTGAAACAGAATCAAAAAATACCAAGCATGGCATTTCAAAATAGAGCATTTGTACTAAATACAATGGCACAATACACTGGTGGAGAAGACCCAAAAAGTAGGTCTTTAAAAATGGGGAAAATATAAAGTCAGTGTTTTTCAGTCTTTTTTTAAATTTCGAAGATCCTTACATCCTGAAATCGGTTAAAGAGACAAATGCAATGTATTTCAACCAATCAGGAGCCTTTCCAATCACACGTTTTCCCGCGCCTGACAATCGTACCACATGACTCGTTCTCTACGTTGTTTTGACAGCACCTTAGCTTATCACACACAAAAAAGAGAAAAGTCCAGTGTTGTCCGGCCAAACGCGTAAACTCAGTAGTTTTTTAAATAAATTTTTGTCAACATAATAACAGCTAAGGAGTAGTTCTTTTTCGTGGTAATATTAATTATGTAGCACACAATTCTAAATCTTCATTTCTCTGAGATCTCATCGTTATTATTCACACAAAAGCTAATAAGAAGTCCTTTGGTGTAGTATCGCTCATAGTAGCACACAGCCTGCGTGGCAGGTGCAGGTTTTTATAGAGCGCGCGAGAGAAGCACACGAAGTCTCCCCTCGTGCGCGCGCACGTCCTCGAAATTTCTTCCTTCGCCCTGAAAAAGCTGGCGTCTGCTACACAGGCTATAGCGAACAGGTGGTTGCGGTTCTAACTTTTGATTTACATGAGGATGAAATTTACATTCTGAGATGCGATGAATGATTCTAATGAAAGTGTACGACGAGTAAGAAATTCGAGATTTATTCCATCATCAAGAGACTTAGTTGTGCTATCAAAATTGGAAGGAAGAACTTTTTTCTATAAGGACAGAATTTCATACTCTCCATCCGTGTCGAAATCCTTATCCTCGTCGGACTCGTAATTAAGTTCTGTGAAATCTACGGAAAAAAACAATGTTGCGTTAATATTGCAAAAGAGATATTACAGTAAGCAGTTGACCATCACTCGAGGGGCAGTATAACATACCAAGAATTGGTTGTCGCTTACTGGACCTAAACGGTAGGCGGCAAAAAAGGAGAGGAGGGGAGGAGGGGAGGAGGGGAGGGAGAAGGGAATTGGGCGAGAATGAAAGGCGCTCTTTCTCAATCTTTGTCCCCTTTCCCTTCCGCCCTTTTCTCTCCTTCCCCTCCCATTTTTTGCGCCTACCACTCGGACCTCGCTGGGTCTCTAACGGAAAAAAGTCCGTGCCTCATCTACTTATTACTCGCAGAGAATTTATTGCAGTTGTTGCTATAAGAATACAAGCAATGCCACGATGCTTGTTAAAATGGCATCTATACAAAAAAACAAGATTGCTGAAACAATAAATATATGAATTTCATATATTGGAACTACAGGATAAAGAAATGAATGTAAAAAACTATCATCGCAGTTGATGACACAACTTATGAAGGCTTTCTTTTCGCATCTACATAAGTTTAGAAACCAACCGTCTTTTGAAGTTACAGTGAAACCTCTATTAAGCGGACCCCGATTAAGCGGACACCCTCTATTAAGCGGACACTAAGCCGGGTCCCGAAATTAACGTCTTATATATTTCCCTTTATAACAAACTCCTATTCAGCGGACACCTATTAAGCGGACGCGGACACTAAAATAAATTG
>CALNXK010000127.1:575000-665000 GCA_942486035.1 Porites lobata
AGCGTAAATTTCTTTTATTGTCACTGATTGATACTTCTTTTATTTCTAAATGGAAAAATAAACCTTCTTTAATCCACCGCCAATCTAAATGGCATTATGTTTGAACGTCGAACCGCAAACGGGTAACCGCAAACCGCGGTTAGAAGTTCGCAGTAAACTCGGATCTAAAACTCTCTAATGTGAATCTTAATCTCTCTATTCGTCATGAAAACCTACTTCAAGGTCACAACACCACAAAGTGCCTTGAGATGGAGGCGTAAACAGGAAGGAAAGGGTGTGGAGACCACAATCGAAAAGGGGAATTAGAGGAAAGTTCCTTTTTCCTACTTCCTTTAAAGCCTGCTACTCAGGGAAAGCAAAAGAACTTTTTGATTCACGGACGAAGAATTATGAAGAATGAAGAGTAAGTGCAAAGTGTAAAGCGGGTAAGTTTGTTAAGGAAGAAATACCTCGTGAAACTGCGCGCACAGGTCATCGAACTCCTCTTCCGTGTTACAGAAGAAACCCTAAAAAAGAGGAAATTCAGTAACTGACATTACAAAGACACGACGGACATGATCGTTTTACTGAGAGGCTCGGGGCGAGTGACCACGAAGAAGACTAACCAGCCACTGTTTGCCAAAACTTTGTTCCTAGATTACAGGTAGTCCCTTGAATTCCTTAGGGATATTAGCAAAACTATGCTAGTACTAACTTAGTACGAGAAATGTGTCCTTTATGATAGTACGCAATACTTTACACCAGTACTGTGTACTACCAGAAACTCATAAGGGGTTATATTAGTACTCTATACTATTACTCAGAAATGTTTCCTTGTTCGGCTATTATTAGGACTTGAAGCAACGAGAAAGTTGACGTCCCGGACGTCTAAAATGGCAACCGGAAGTTAATATTTTCTCTCAGGCTTTCAGCGCTCTGACTCTACAAATTCGTAGAGCGGGAGTTAAAACAAAGGCATTCCGAGTCGTTGTGTGAGACAGAATCTTCCCATCAAGCGAGACATCGAAATGCCCGTTGCTATACATGATGTCCGGGTCGTCAGCGTTTTTGTTTGCTTAAGTTCGCTGTTCTATACAGGGTAAACTTTTTACGGGTACAGCCATTTATGTGTGTATTTTCTTCACAAAACTTAACGTAGCTATTGTGAAGTCGAGGCCATTAGTAGTAGCCTGTCCACAGACGTTTTGCTGTTAGTATTTTTTGGACAATTCGACCGAGCGGGCACGGACCGTGAGTAAATCCCCCGCGGTTTTAATTTTCATATGAGGCCGCGCTCGACGGAAAAATAGAGAAAAATAGAGCGTCTGTAAACAGGCTATAATAATAGTACTATTATACTAGACTTGGCAACGGTAGGCCCAGGTCCGATTACCGGACAGAATAAAATAACTGATGACAACTAGGATAAGTATTCCTCACCAAGGCTATTGAAGGATCCAGATCAGAAATGTTCATTCTACTTGGGTAGTTACAATGATAACTCTAAGGAACACAAACAATAAACAATAACACATACTTAATAACCCGGGGGTAATGAGTGGTAGGACTAGGACTGAAAAGCGATGTTCTCACAACTTCAGTGTGGTTTTGATGACTGTTGAGCAAAAAGGAGTTCGTTTTGTTCGGAAACAGTTGAGAAAATTTTAAAACAACACGAAGCAGCTGCGAAAACAATAGCTGAGGCCGAGTATGTGAACAGCTGTTTACCTCGAAATGATGTTGTAATTGCTGGTTTGCACGTGACGTCACGCAGCCAAGGTGGTAGTCAAGAACAAAAGTAACCTGCGTTCAGGCGATTTTTTTGGGGGGCGGGGGAATTTTCCCTCGCCAAAAATAAAAATTGCCTGATCGCAGGTTGGAAAAAAAGCATTTCTCTCCTTTGGGAACTTAACTCTATTTTCAAGTAAATTCTTCGAGAAAAAATTACATTGTTTTGACCCCCAACACGGCTGCCAAAAGAAGGGTTTAGCCACTTGCACAAAACAATTTCCTGGTACTCACGATGTTGTTTTGAACCAAAGAGCATAGAAAAAGATAATACCTCATCTGGGATTTGACTCATTTTTTCAGGAAATACAGCTTGTTGTGTGGTGTGAGGGTCGAGATACAACAAATTATCACCTTGAAATGAAAGGAGAAATAAAAATTAGAGTTATCTTCCACGTAACAGTACAAGTCCCTAACCATTCATATCCCTTCCCCTTATTCCAGGGATCAGAGACACCAGCTCGAGGCAAGGATTGAAAAATACAATAATTCTGTGAATTTGATTCTTTCCAAGGGGGCACTCCCTTTAATGGCCATATGGGAAGGCTCCACTTGAAAGGTGGTACCTTCTTCAGACTTCAAGTGTATGAAAGGGTAGGGGTTCCATTAGACTTACAGCAGTCTCTCTTTTTCCTTATGCACCAGTCAATGTAAACCCCTGCAGCCCCCCTCCCCTACCCCACCCCACCGGCTGGGAAATAGCAGGGCATTTGACAAGCGCTCACTGTTAAAGTTGTAAAATGCCCCGCATCCCAAGGTCAGCTTTTTTCTCTACTTGAAGCTAATGGTCCTGAACTTGTTTCATTGTGTATGCTCAACTGAAATGGAGAGCAAGAAAGTCTATTTGCATTGAGTCAAATGAAACCTGGAAAGAAACCATTCGTGCTACCGGTAAATGACAGCTACTGAGCATGACTTTCCGGAGTGCTGTTTTGTATCACGCTGTACAGGGTGTCTGTGGGATTTTATATGTTGAAACCGTAACACCCATTCAAATGATAGTTACCAATATTGAGGAATTTATTTTGTTGGTTTTGCTGAGGTTCTCCTCAAAAGCAGCAGCGACAAAATGCAGGCCACAAGTTCAGGATAGGGTACAGGTCACCGTGCTACGGTAAATAAACAACACTTTAAGTGTCTCCTAGCCCTAATCACAATCCGAATTATAGATTTAGCTTAATGGGAACTGCTTGTCTCAGTTTTTAATATTTGTGACCTGCTTTTGTGACCTGTGACTTGTGTTTTATACCTGCCACCTAAAAAGATAGCTTGTGGATTTGAGAATAACTTTTCAAATGAATGTTATTAAGCATAGAGCAGTACTTTATTTACCATAAAATCCTATGAAATAATATGCATGATTTGGTTTTCCACCGATAACTCCTACACACTGGGTAAATTTGAAGCAAGCCTGAAATAAAGACAACAGAAAACAATATCAACAGAGCCCATGAGATTTTTTTAAAAAAAATATCCAAACTTACCCAAAGAAAATTTCTTCTCATTTTAGGTGCACTGGGAAGTTCCACTAAAAACTTAACTATTATGTATGTTGTACTCTCATTAGCATAGAAGCACTTCGAGGTTATCCGGCCAAGCTGACCACATGCTGGCCGAGATAGACCACGACACTGCAACTACCGGTACATCCCTAACTCTTTAAAAACAGTGTGTAGGTTTAATAATAACATCCCAAAGAATTGTTTTACAAGCAACAGCTGTGAGATGGGGCGGAGGGTTTATTGTACTGATTGGGTTTTTCACTTATCTAATAGAGCTAAGTGGTAAAAAGTCAACATTCACTAAATAGTCAGGTTTACAAGCCTGGTGTAATGGTATATCATTATAACCAAACATATTGCCTTTTCATACTGGAAGCCTGTGTGCAGCCACCCCCTCCCCTCGAACAAGAGGGGGGGGGGAGCAGCTGTACATACGCTACCTTCTGGGAATAAGGTGCATAAAATACCCTAAGCATTGAAGGTGAAAGATATTTATTTTGTTGTAAAAAACCCACGTATACTATATACCCCAATATACTGGCCAGTCATGAGGAGTTCCATTAATTGCTGTTCTGGCAGAAAAATCCCAGATTTTGTTGGAAGTAAGATAAAAAATTTGCCCGTCGGCATGTGATCATGATAATCTGAGAAGTCTACATGCATGACCTTTCACTGATAAAAGTGTAATAAAGAAAATCACCTTAAATGGTTCATTATAAACTGAATTCATTTCGGACAATCCTAATCTTAGTGGTATAAAAAGAAGCAGTGGTCTCCAGTGTGACTTTCTGTGTTTCACTCCTTCTGTTGAGTCTGATCTTCGGCTTTCACCCTTTTCTGATGAGTGTCTACGTCGTGATGTCTCTCCATACGTCCTTGAAGGCCATTCTCTTTTGCACAGAATTTCTAATTATCCAAAACAAACAAACAAAACATTATTTTATTCTACAGTCCTCTGACATGACCCACAAACACTTCATTAAGCCCTCAGAGGGGTGAGGATGTTGTAGGTAAAACACTTTCTCAGGTCAAAAAAGAATACATGTAACAGAGTGGAGATTCTTCTGTTGGGACAACATATTATAAAAAATATTCTTCAACACCAACAATTTGCTAAAAGTTTAGCAGAGCTTTTGAGAACCCATCCTGATCTCTTCATCAGTGATGACGTTTACTGTCATTCACAGCCTCGTTTTGATGAGGCTGCAAAATTGTTCCATAAATTGGGGAAGGTTGTAGCCCTGATCATGGTTCATTTGCAAATAACAGCAAATGTCATCACTGATGAAGGGATCTGGATAGGCTCCAAAAGCTCTGCTAAACTTTTAACAAGTGGTTGGTGTAGAAGAATATTTTTATAAATAAACAATAGACCTCTATAGCTTGTATGTTAAATGTCATCACAATGTAGGTCACTTGATAATATTCAAGAAAACTGTTTCTTTCAATTTTTATATTATTCATGTGCATAATTTATGAAAAGACAATGGGTCAAGTTCCCCTGAGATCTTCACTGGGAAAACACAACATACAAGCTAAAGAGGCCTATTTCTTTTGTCCTCTATAAAAAGTTACGGCCTAGTAAGAAACAGAGAAAATTCTGAACCAAACTAGTTAAATACTTTCAAATTAAACTAAGAATGGATTTTACTTGCAACAGGAACACATATTTTACTCTATTTCGTAATGTACAGGAAGACTTACATGAATAATGATTGAGATAATATTGTAAATAAAATGATAATAAAAAATATTAGTAAGTATTATAGTGTTGTTAACTACTGTTATAAGTAGACCTTGACGATTAAGATTTTGAGCTTCTTTATTTCAGGCCTGTCAATTAAAAATAAAATATTTATGAAAATATATATTGGGTTTTAACAGAGATGGTAGGCTGAATTTCAGCCGTCCCCTCAAGTTGCAAACTCCTGAGAAGGACGTCTGAATCAACAAGCCTTTCAATCTTGGGAGTTTGCAACTCAAGAGGACCGTTCAAACTGAGGCTACAGAAAGGGTCCTTTATAAGAGGTAAGTGTGAAAAAGTTCTGTTTTTAGGTACAGGTATGTGATGAACTTACTGATATCGTTTACTATGAGAGTATTATCCATGGCTATGTGCACACAAAGAGAACTCCAGTCATCAAAGGATGTAAGTTTTCTAAGAGAAATAAAAAGCAAGATAAAAATGTCAGCCAGCTCAAAAAAGTCATGATTTGTAATTTTTTTTTTTAAAAAAAGCAATTTATTTAAGATAAGGTAACAGGTTTATTGAAGTCAAACTAAATTTTCATTGTTATCGATATTTACTAGCATAAAAATGTTTTTGCTATCACAATAAATACAAATAATGATCACTAATAAATCTATCATACCTCAAAACTAAACATTCACTTGCCCATCAAGCAAGAAAAGGATCAAATCACTGGCCCAACCACATATAATGTACTAGTCCCACACTACTGAACAGGGTGTCTTGAAAACAAAGACCCCTAAGATCCCTATGACCCCCTCCCCCCCAAGCCACCCCTCCGAATGACTCTGAGCTTTATTGATTAGGGTTAGGACACTGAGTTAATCAACTCTCAGATCAGTTTGTCCAATATAATGACTTAAATGGAACCTGATTCACTCAGTTTTCTATCCCTGATCAATAAAGTTCAGAGTCATTTGGTAGGGGGTCTTAGGGGGTCTTGGGGGTCTTCAGGGTCTTTGTTTTCAAGACACCCCTACTGAACACAACTTTCTTTCTAACCACAAGTAGGTGGAATATGATTGTCCGGGTGAGTATAGTCCTGAATAGGACTGTTGGTGACAGTGACTGAAGTTTTAATGACCTGTGCCTGTGCGGAAGTCGTCCTCAATGTATCAAATTAAAGTGTGATGTATCAGGTCTGCTGATGGTATCAACCTTTTAAGCCTCAAGGGTGACCAAAGTCAATTTTCTCCCAACAAAATCAATACATAATCAAGGGAAAATGTTGTGAGAATTAATGAAATAATCACCTGATGGGAAAAGCTTTGATATAGAGATCAGTCTGGGGAATTTGTATTTGGATATTGGGGCTTATAGAGTTTAACTCTGGTTACTGACCTGATTGGTCAATTAAGTCACAACGTTATTATTCATGTGTCAGTTAAGCTTCGATGTTATTGGCTATGATTGGTTCATTTCAGTATGTCTTTTGTCATAGTTTACAGTATCATAGCTTGGTAATTAGTATGTTTTTTTGCATTCTTACTTGAGTACTTGCGCAATTGTATTGGGTCCAAACCAACTTCCAACAGGTTTCCCTTCAGATACACCCATTTGAGCTGTATCAAAAACAGGAAAGCATTTAAATCACTGATAAAATATATTTCAAAATAATACAACAGTGAAATCTTTCTGAGATGTACACACTTAAGACCAGCTGGTCTGACCTTAAGAGCTATCAACTTTTTTATTATTATTTTCTTTTTATTTTATACATGTAGTTTTCAAACAACCTCATCTCCAGTGCTTTCCCTTCGTAAACCAGCGTCTTGAGAAAAGTATGATCATACACAATAAATGGACTTTTCTCTTCTCACAAATTTATATTGGTTTGAGTTGATATTTCACTACATTTTTTTTCGAAAAAGTGTCATTAACTTGTCAGGGTTACGTTCTGCATGAGCTTTCGAGAAGGTCAGACAAGAGTAAGTAGGCTCCGAGTTTTTCATTTTCAGTGCCGCTGAAATTGTATTTGGCACCATATATCTTGTTCTAACTACCTGCCTTGATTAATTGCAACTTGCAGGTAGATAATAATTGTTATATCAACTCCTCTTCTAACTTAATGCTGTAATAAAGTTGTCATTATTGTTGTTGTTGTTGTTGTTAAAAGTTCAAAGGTTTCTATCAGGCATGAGAAATAAGTCTGCAACTGTCAGCTGTCATGAGAGCAAAGCTTTTGACATTAAGGCATATGCATGAGATTCACACCTTAAGGCCAAATATGAAACTTGGCAGGTAAAACAAAACATAAAATAGGATTTGAATACACACAAAATGGCACTTGCCTATCTGATGGATGGAATACAGACTGTCCTTTTTGTCAAGAAAGTTCTGCAAAATCTAAATTCACATAACCCAATAACATATTAGTAAAGAGAATAATAGGAATGGATTGCTAAAAAGGACATTTTAAAATCAATTACAGGTAAGAAAAAAAGCAAAAATAGAGTGACTCTAAGGCCAAACCTGAATAATTTTTACATTACAGGTTCAGTCCACGCATCTGATGCAAAGTTGTTTCTAACAGCACAACAGCATGAGAGATATTTGAAGGATTTAAAGGATTTAAAGGATTTAAATGTCTAAAGCTATAAGCAAACCGACACAACAACCAGGGGCGGATGGATCTAGGGGGAAGGGTAAAGGGGGTACACACCCCCCCTCCCTGAGATGACCGGTGGTTTTCTACAACTGGTATTCTGCCAAAAAAAAACTATGTGGTTTATTGGCATTGAAGTAGAGCAAGAGACAAGTGCACCCCCTCCTAAAAAAATCCTGGATCCGCCAAAGAAAAGAATTGGGCCAGTGCAGGGAAGTTAATGGGAAGGGAAGCGAAGGAAAGGGAGGAAGTGAGAAGAAAATGAAAGGGAAAGGAATCAAAGGGGAAGGCAAACAAGTTCACAAGGTTGGGCAGAAGGGAAAGGATGTGATGCATTGATGTGGTTGAGCTGGTTATGACACCCACCACTGCCTGGTCAGCAGAGCAGCAGTCTACCACCTGAGCTATGCAGGTAGTGATAGGGAGGCATCAAGAAACATCTAAAGTCATTACAGTAACTATAAAAAGGTTAAAGTTCATGATCTACAAACCAGTTTTCAAACTAGTTTGATTTGGAACTTTCTTCATTTACTAGCTATGATAATAATAATAATAATAATAATAATAATAATGATACAGCTGACTCCCAGTAACTTGAACCTTCTATAACTCAAACCTCCTGCTAACTCGAAGCAATTTTTTTCGTTTCCCTTCAGATCATTTTCCCTTGATAACTTGAACTCCCAATAATTCAAACTTTTTTCTATTTCCCTTGAAGGTTCGAATTATTGGGAGTTGACTGTAATATTGATGATGATAATAGTAATAATAATAGGATTTTCTTTGCAGATTATGAATAATTATAATTTATAGCATATAAAGGAAATTCTGATTTAACCTAACAAAATAGACTACTGTACCTGCATGTAAACTGGTTGAGTAGTACCAGCTTCCCACTGCCAGTCTGTAACAATGAATAATACCAGAAAGCATCATGGTTGGCTTGGATCCAATTTGCACGTATTTATGAACTAACTTACACATAATCTCACAGATCTTATTGGCAGAATTTGGAAAGAACCTTTCTAAAAAGAGCCACTTGGTTACAGTGGAACCTTGATTATACAATGAAACTCTAGTGACATACCAAAGTCCTCGGTATAACAAATGATATTCTTCACCACAACAGTAGTAAAATATGGGGAAATTAAAAGAACTTCAGTCAATAAAATGAAACTTTGTTATAGTGAACATGTTAATTTTTGCCAGTCCCTTGGCCTTTAGTTATATCAAGTTTTCACCATACATACCATAAAGCATAAAGAGCTGAAGACATGGTCTTACCTCTTCCAAGATGCCTGCAGGTTAGTGCCTGTGCAAATATCATCTGTCCACATCTCAGCATACAGCCCCATCCAGTATCAGCTGTTGGGCCTGTGCCACCTTCAAAAATAATAGAGACCTTTAGATTCAAGGATGAGAATTGACTTAAAGTTTATTTTTGTGTTTTATTTCTCAAATGATATACACCCCAGAACCTTCATTTCACATTTTTTTCACTTCAAAAGCGGGGCTCGAACTTGGTGGTGGTCTGCTGGACAAATACCAGTAGATTTCGATTTTTGGCTAGTGGATTTAGCTAATTTACTAGCCATTTTGGCTAGTTAATTTTCGCCCCTGTAAACAACATAAGCCTTGAAATGTTTTCAACATTTTCCCAGTTGATCCGCACCTTCTAGTAACCTCTTATTTCATTCCCCCATTAACAACTGGCATGAATAGAAGAAAGAAAAGTAATTCTACATAAGAATAATATTTGTTAATTCGGTTTTCAGTTTCGCGTTTATTCGCTGCCATCTTGAAATTTTGTACAACCAGGGAGCATGGGCCAAGCGTACCTATGATGCAAAGCTAGCCAAAAAAACAAATGTCCGCCATCTTGAAATGCAAATCTACCATCACAGTCCACTTGTGATTGTCATGGATATGCAGTTTTAATTAACATTTGATAACAACAGGATTTTTGACATTTTTTTAATTTATTTTATGCTGTACAGAAGTGCCTAGACTAGTAGAAACACGTTTATGGCTAGTAAAGCCTGAGCATGTACTAGCCATTTGACTATTAAGTTAAAAAGTTAAGTTCGAGCCCTGAAAAGTAAACACAGTTATTCTTATTAAAGGAGGTTAAACCCTCTCCCAGTCACAAAATGGTAAAACGTCTAACATTACTTTGATAACTTGTCTCTACCACTACCATATTCTTGCTAAACCTTGAAGTAGGGTGTCAACTGCTATCACATTTTGCCACCAAAATGATGCTGGTTCACAAGCACCCACTTCTTAGTACTGAGAAAATCTTGTTCTCATAGTCATACTGATCAGTGTGCAAAGAAAGTACTGTCCGATAGCCCGGGGCTAGTGGATTTTGCTATCGGGCTAGTGAATTCTGTTTTTAACTTCCCCGACGGGCAAGTGATGTTTTATGAGGAATTTGAATAACAGAAGAACAAAAAGCGTTTGGGGCTAGTTGAAATGACGTCTGGGCTAGTAAATGCTAGCTTCAGCTTGTCCGAATGGCAAGCTGTAAAAATGATTTTCTTTGCACCCTGCTGATCTTAGAATGTAAAGATCTCTCATAGCAAAGGAAGCCCCTACTTAGAAAAAATAATTATTGTAAGGAGCCAAAATATTCTAAACTTTTGAAATCGAGGGTGCCCAGCATATGATTTTCCCCCTGTACCCAGGAGAAAAAGTTATGCACCAGGGAACAATGCGTGCACCTAGAGCGTGGCACAGCAAAGTCAGTGAGAAGCAAAGAAAGAGCCAGATCTATGGAGATATTTCATCTTTGGCCACTCAGGAAGTCCCACATTAGTCCCGCAAGAAATAAATCCTGTATTGACCAAGCTTTTGCAGTCTAGGTGACTTGATATCACATTGGATTTGTTCTTTTATTTTTACTGAAATAAAACACCTGGCCAATATCCAATCATTTTGACCTCATGCTAGGTCAATAATGCGTATCCAATAACAGACCTACTCAACCTTTTCCACCCTCAAGAATGGACATTCACTATCTTGCCGACAACTTGCTTTAAAAGAAAGCTAGATCAATATTACTCACCAATGGCTTGGAAGTTCTTTCGATATGTAAACCAATATCTTGACCTGATATCCCTCATAATTTTTGTGTTATCATCCTCTGAAATGAATCAACATCAGATTGTGATGTGATGATGATGGTGATGATAGTAAATCCTTTACCCAAGCCAATCAGGAATTATAATGGTACTAAGAAAGGTGGCGCAGCCACAGAGTCAGCTCATTGGAGTAGCGGACAAAAGTCCTGGCTCTAGTCTTACTCTGGATTTGACGGTTTTTCACTTAGTGTCTTGAGTTCAACTCCTCAGTTCATGTGTTACCTTCTGCTGAGTTTTTAATCCTCATACTGTATGTTCTATTTGTATTATTTGTTTCAAATTATTGAGTTGGAATGCCTGTATGTTAACTAGCTGAAGCAGCTAAGTGCGCTTTAATTTCACTACACTAAAAAAAGAATTTTCTGTTCAACAAGTTTGGAAAAGTGTTTGCAATGTGACACACAGTTTGTGGCTACAGCATTTTTCCTTTGTGCAACAGCTACTTCCATACTATCGTTTATTTTAGAATTCCAATCTTGTTATTTTCCAGTATATCAATGGGAAATTCCTCTTTGCCCACTGCAGATGCATCTAAGTCTTACGGCTGTATTTTCTACATTTTGTTTATTTGCTACAAATTGGAATGAAAACTTGCCATAAAATGATCATGGAATGGATTATCAAGCATTTGGAAAAACAGCTAACAAATCGTCTGTCTTCCAAAATATAAGCCTGAGCGAACTTATACAGCTGCAGATCTTTCATTTGAATAAAGTAAAAATAAAACTTAAATCTTCTGGGCCATTCCATTTAATATCCACACCCCCCCTATGGATGAGACTTTCTGAGGGGTCCCCTAAAGACGAAAATACTTATAGTAATTTCTGCCCTGCAGATCCATTTTTCAGAAGAAATCATTTTTCTAAGAAACTCATAAATTATTTCTGTGCAAAAAGGAAAAACAGGGGGTGTGGATATTAAATCTTATATAATGTAACAACAGGCTTACAAAAATAATTCCCTAAAAACAAACGTTATCTGTGTAGGATTTGTCAGTTGCGGTAAAAATAATCCTTAATCACTACAAGTTAAGACTTCAATGTATTAACGAATTAATGGACGATGCTTGGAAATAAATTTCATTAATTTTGTTTCTCTCCCTCAGTCGATTAGTCTTAAAAATAAGCCAAAAATTTCCGGTAGACCGGTAAAAGGCTACAACAATCGTTACCTCTGTCAGTAATATACTTCTTCCCAAGGATCCATACGGGCTCTTTAGTCCTTGGAAATAGATCTAGTTCAAAAGAAACTCCTTCATACGTAGCACAAGCAATATCCATAACAGGGCCCGCCATGTTTTTCTTTTCATCAGTTTCAGTTTACAAACATCGTCACTTTAGGTCCCAGCTCTCCATGATACGCGGTAATCAGTGGCAGGTGGGGTGGGGTGGGGTAGAAAATTAGTTTGCGCAGGGTGGCTCGATAAAGGCTCGATAGGGTTTTTCAGGGTGGGTACCTACGAAGTTTGACAGAGATTTTTCCTCCATAAGCCGCGAAATCTATGTGAGCGTTATCGAGATATTGTGGGATGAAGTTTTTGAAACTTGGACAGTCTTGACGTTCGGCTTTTATCTACAGAAAACAAAGCGCGTTTGAAATGCAGTTTCAGAAGTTTCAATATTCTTAAAAACGTGTTTAAAAGATCATGGAGATAGCTCCAGCCGATTGCTAGAAAAAAGGATTTAATTAGTATGTATCGAGTTTTTGTAAACATTTTGGTTTACTTAAACAAATAAGCGAATAATTTTAAAACCGCTGGATAGATTTTTTCAAAATTGGATATTCTCAAGAATAACCGTTGTTTTATATGACCTGTGAGTTTCAAGTAAGATCATTGATAACTTGTAAGGCAGCAAAGTAAAATAACGGCTACTGTTAGCCAATTTTTTGTCGGAAATTTCGTGTTTACAACTGAGAGCCTCTCAATATTCAGGATATTGTCTCCAAGTTTCATAGCTAAAATTTCTGCATATTTCAAATGCCTTGTTGGTTACTGCTAATTGCTGTTACAGGGTGTAGTTTCTTCCCTCGAGTCACACAATAAGGCTTGAGAGGGACGACTGGAATTTTGGATAATGAGAAACCACAAGACGTATTAAGACGCTTATAGTCTATCACAGTCCCGTTTCGGGAGATATCCTCGTGGCATACTTTAAATCATACCGTAAATCATATCGGTTTGGGCTGGCTTGTCACAGGACCCGTTCGAAAGGGAAACAAGGATTTTCCGCGTGGAAAGATCACTCACCAATCAGAAATCACTTATCGAGGCAAGTTTCGGATCATTACTAACAGCAGATACATAAAATACTGTAAAAAAAATCAAATATTTCCTTATGTAAATTTTCGCTCTTATATAGCGACTACTGACTTGCACTAGGAGTTCGTACATCCAAGGGTCTTAGATCTGAAGATCTTACATCAAAGGGTTCTTAAATCCAGGGATCTTATATCCACGGGTCTTAAATTCAGGGGTCTTGCATCTAGGGGTTTTAAATCCAGGGGTCTTACGTACAAGGGTCGTACATTTAGGAGTCTTACGTCTGGCGGTCTTACAGTCAGGGGTTTTTCGGTTACGGGTTTTAGATCCAGGAGTCTTACGTAAAGGGGTCATAAATCCAGGGGTCTTACATCCGCGGGTCTTAAATCCAGCTTTCTTATACGTCCAGGGACCAACATCCATTTGCCTCTTTAAAAACGACAAGGAAACTGGGCCGAGTTAGCTTTTGAAAAGGCTTCTTGGATCGTAACTTTCAGGGCGAAAAAAAGTAATGAGCATGCGTGAACTTTTTTGCACAGATCCCCTGGCCGGGTTTGCCCTGCGAGCAGAGGCTACATTTTCGCTGGGTGAGCTGGCGTGCGACAACCGTTCAATTTTCTATCGTACATGCGCGAAATTCGTCACGCGATTCGCGAGCAAAATTAATCGTGAGGTATGTTGTCAAATGGCGCGAGTTTCGCGGGAATTAAAAAATTGCGTTAATTCTGATCTGCTACGCAAGACTCACGTAATGCTCTAAACCGGTCAAGAACAGGAAAAAACCCGTTTTTTAATTTATTCGTCCAGATTTCTGAACGGATTCGAACGGTTGTCGACAGAGGCTACTTTCGCACGACAGCTCACACAGTGAAGATGAAGCCTCTGCTCGCAAAATGGTGGGATTTCAAAAAATTTTTTTGGTCTAATAATAAAGCGTTTCCACTCTTAACCTCGAAAGGACAAGCAATTTGTCTTCAAAAGTTGCAAGCTGTGGTTATAAACAAAGACCACACAAAGGTAACAAGGTTTTTCGAGAAGCAAACGGTCACACCTTTTGAGCTGGTGCATTTCATTCTGTCTCAGTCAGAACTCTGTCAGTGACAAACAAACACAGTCAAACACAGTCAACACACAGAAAATCCCGCCTTGAGCCTGCGATAAGGGATGCGCAGAACGTTCTCGTAATTTGGGAGGCGCTCTTCAGGTAGTGGCGAATGTGTCTCCCCTGTCCCCAGTAACCGTTCCAGAATTCTTTGCGAAAGCTAACTCGGACCAGTTTCCTTCTCGTTTCTTAAGAGGCGAGAGGGAAACTCATTCCGGGTCTGATGCGCAATAGAGAACTGGGCCGAGTTGTTCGAAGGCCGATTAGCGCTTAACCCGGGTTTCTTTTTCTTGTGTTCCAAATCATTTTTTCGGATAATTTTCTGTGCTATTTTTAGAGCTTCCAATCATCAACTTGTAGACAAAAAGAATTAAAGCTGAAATGCTTTTTAAGCTTTCAAATCTGAATTCAAATCTCGCACTAACCCTGGGTTATCTTAACCCACCTTTCTGAGCTCTTGGGTCGAGAATGAAGTTTTCAGCCCCGGCCCGAACATGCGCTGTTCGAGAGATTTATTAACTCAAGGGCGGGAAACTTTCCTCATTAAGTGGCTGCGTAAAAGTTGTCACGGGTGAGCAGGTTACCCTTCACGATAGATAGATAGATAGTTTATTCTTAAAATCGCAGCCAAAAGCTGAATTAGATTAATCGCTACAACAATAAAATCTAATAAAAATATGAGAAAAAATATAAGAAAAATTGCCCCCTCCCCTCCCCCATGGCTTTCAGGTTCGACATCGGCTCAGCTTTTGCGCGACTGTATCCCTTAAGGTGGATTTCCAATGTTTTTACGTGCATACGCACGTAAATTTTACGCGCGTAAATAAAATTGAGACAGGTCAAGTTTAGACGTAAAATTTGAACCTCGCTCAACTTTCACGTTTACGCGTGGCCTCTCATACATGTATTGCCTCTATTTCATTTACGCGCGTAAATTTTACGTGCAATCGCACGGAAAAATAACGCGGCAGAGGGAGTCAACCCTTACTTTCCGAGCCGCTTACGAACCACAAAACAACACACAAAAAAACCCGCCAGCTACGCAGGCTGTAGGCCAGCGGGAACCTAGGTAAAAAAATACAAGAAATTCTAATACTCAGATATTCTTAAACAGGTAACCACTACTGACAGGCACAAATTACCTCTGTGTTCATGGTTATACGATTCGTGCAGTAAAAACGAGGCCACCCCCACATAAAACAGGGTTCATACAAAAAATTGCAACCATTTTTCAAGGACTATACAAGGACCTCATTCCATTTTAAAGAAAACCTACCAGGAATGCAAGTGACAGATTTGTACATAAATGCACATTCCCACTACATGGTAACAGGAGGTTTGAACTGTTTGCTCCACCAGTTTCTCTACATTTTTCAGTATATAACTTCCCTGGGCTATGACTTATATTCCCTTCTGGGCAAACAAAAAGCATTAAAAAAACACTTTCCAGGCCACTACTTTCAAAGTTGAAGAAAATTCAAGGACTTTTCAAGGAGTCACCCCAGAATTCAAGGACTTGTCAAGACTGTGGGTACACTGTAAAAGGAAAATTGAAATAACTTTATTTTCATCTTCAAGAAAATTTCCTTAATGTATCTATTCGTTCTGAACTTGTTTATATATAATCTAGGCATATGTCTCCAAAGATGTCGTTAATTACAACAAAGTCGCAGTTCTAATGAAACAACTGAAACTCTAACTGAAACCTGGCAAACATATGACTTTTACCGCTTTAAAAATAAACCGTTGCACGAATCAATACTCTTGAACTTAATAATCACCTGTGAACGTAGCTGCATTCGCAGGCTATCTTATTCTTAATACAAATACTTTCATAAATATCTTTAATTATTTAGCAAAACATAATTTTCCAACATGAACAATAAATATCTTAATATCGTAACATCTTTTGGTCACTTTTAAATTTGGAAAGTCTCTTCTGAAATATAATTAGTCACCGACTTTGAATCACTATCCGGCGGAAAACTTTACTTTCAAATTTACACCGACTTCAACATAAATATTATATTCCAAAACGCGCTTCGTTATAACGGCTCAGTGACTAATTCTTAAAACGCCCAAACCTTACCTCCTGGATTTGATAAAAATGCCCTAGGGTCAAAGAAAAGCCAAAGCCTTATTTTCTTGAACTAAAACAAAAATAATAAATGAATTCACAAAATAATATACAAAATATTCGTGATCCCATAGATGGAAGTAAATAAATAAACTTCACAAAACCCGGCATTAAATAAGGAGAATGCAAAGTCAGTGGAAACTCAAAACTTAAAAAAGGGGATGAGTACGCAGACACCTTACTGAGCCGTTACGACTGCATATTTTTGGAGAACTGTTTTGTCATTAAATTGCCAATGAAATCCTACGGGCAGAAGAACACAAACGTTGCACAGCCTATATTCAATCAGCGATCAATGAATGTTGAAAAGAACTATGAACTGAGCCACTGACGTGCTCCAGTTTCTAGATGTGGATGTCCAAATTAAAAGAGGGCTTAAATAGAATCTAACAAGATGAATGGATGAAAGGTTACTGCCACTTAAAATTGTTTAACAATACGCGATAAGCTCCGTCGAAATGCAGAAGGGATGCTCGTCCCTTTCTCAGAGAAACGCGGCAAGGAGCACTTCCAGGCAGTTTCCTGACGATTGCTTTAAGCATCGCCACTAACTTAAAAAAGCCAGTTAACTATTCTGCTTTTAAAGCAAACGCAGTGACATATTCCTTTCTGATAACCATGCAAACTTGACGAGGTCTCAACCTCAGCATCTTGGCAACAGCAAAGCTGGTGTAGGCAGCCTCATTTACTTTAATGTCTGATGTTGGATAACTTTAGGTACTGCCAAAAATAAGGAATAAGAACCTATTTTTGAATACCATATATAACTTGTTAATGTTGAAAATGTGAAAAGTCTGTTTAGGTAGTACTGCATGCAAGGACTATCATGCCATACTTACTCATCTAATTTGGAGGGAAATTTAGTACTTCCGTATTAAATTCAACAAAGGTATAAAGTTAACGACCTTTCAAATACGTGGCACAATAAGCTGAACAAACTCAAAGATACAGAAGACGAAAAGGCCATTTTGAGAAGGCGCTTGAGACTGAAAATCCTTAAATAAGAACGACCGAGACCAGTTTTTATGGACCCGCAAGACTGAGCACCCCTTGACCCAAACCCTTGTTTTCACTAAAACCGCTGGACCTAAGGTCTTCCCTTGAGACTGGGTCGGGACTTTTGCTGCCGTTTCCTGGGCGCACCTTAAATAGACCCATAGTGCAATTCGGTACAACATTGACAAGTTCTGACGCGCAAGCTCAAAAACGACCAGTGTTATGTGGCTGGCGAGGTTGCAATTCATGGATTCGCCACCCAAATTTATCTACCGAGCAAACAGGGACAAAAGCTCAAAAATTCAGTTCTGCTGCAATTTCAGTCAGGTGGACCTTAAGCTCTACCTGGCCTGGACTGCCCATTTCTTGAAAAATTCTGGTATGTCGGTAGAATTAGCTATTACCACGCTAGATTTCATAAGGGTGGAGGGGGGGGGGGGGGGGGTTGCAAAATGTAGCGAAGGCTGTCTCGTGCACGAGACGTTAAAATCCAAAAATACCGGCACTTACAATTGGTCTTGTTGCCGTTTTTGTTGGATCACTAGGGAGTTTAAGCAACCGCGTTTTTGAGCGATGCACGTCAACCGGAAGTGAGGTCTTCTCACTATATGTATGCCTTGACGCTAACTAATCTGTATTTCTAAGGTTCTTTTCTCTTATAAAGACGATTTACCCGAGCGTTTGAGCCAAACCACTGCTCAATGATGCAAAAAAGTCCACTTCCGGTTGACGTCCGTCGATCACAAACGCTGTTGCTAAAGCTCCCTACTACCTTTGCTATATCTGTCTAATACATGATAGTACGCGAAAATCTAACACAACATGCTCTAAACGTTTTGTCAATCATTCAGAATTACCTGTAGATGGCCTTCTCAAGGATGGAGCTTTCGGCCTAAAACCACTACATTCTCTTCCTTCTTCAATCCTCAGCTCCGCTGGTTTTTGTACCTCAGAGCCAGGTTGTTTGACTGTATTCACTTTGTGAGCATCTCCATTGGTTTGAATTTGCGACGCTACCAGCCCAGACTGTAATTTCAATGTTGTCTGACTGTCATCCAAAGGGTTTACCGAAGGGTTTACCAATGGCACTCCCAAAGAGGCCATCTGCGCGTTCATGTTAAAGAGTACTTGCGAGTTGACCAAAGGTAACGGTAATCCAAGCAGCTGTGACGTATCTAGCGCTGAGGATTGAGGAATAGCGGCAAGGCCTGCTTGAGAAAGGCCTGCACCGAACACGTTTGGCATTCCTGTTAAAGCTTTTACTTGTAGTGGTAGCATGGAACCCATCGAAGATAACGAACTGGTGTTGGTTACGCATTGCGAGGGCTGTACTGCTGCCCCTGACATGGGCATTCCCAAAGAAATTCCTGCAGACCCACCAACTGGTGGCATGGCTTGTACTGTAGACTGTGAACCGTTTGGAGGGCCTAACTGTGAAGGCTGCAGTGGATACCCTGATGCTTGAATGGCTGCTGCAAGCGGAAGTCCGGATAGCCAATTTAGCTGTGGCATTGCTTGAGAACTGCCACTGGTGACAACTCCTGCTTGGGATGACTGCAACGGGTGAGGCCCCATTCCCGACGCATTATCTACCCCTGGTGCTCCTGGATGACCAATGAGTGAAGAAGTGGGCAGAGTGCCAACGTTTGTTGTTACGCCACTGCCATCGATGGTTTTCATGCTATGTGACGACGGCATTCCTGAGTACATCGCATTCCCTCTTCCTTGTGGTGAGCTCAGCACACCACTAGAGGGTCCAGGAATTATTGGAAGGGGCATTCTACCTAAAGATGCCATTGCCAGTAGGCTCTGATTAAGTAAAGCAACATTTGCAGTATTGAGAAATGGAAGATTTCCGAAAGGAAATAATGGGAAACCTGGCATTGACGGGTAATTATTCACAGCCATGGGCTGCTGGGTTAAAGGCCTGGACTCCACAGCGGACGACTGATGACCGGTTCCCGAGTTTGGTGGTACATCACCACCAGCACATGGAACTGCTGTGTTCTGCGGTAGTTCACGTGTATTCCCAGAAAACAATTCAGTTTGTCCAGTACTTTGAGAGAAAGGAGCAGAGAAGCCCACTGGCAAGGAGCTTGGAAGTGGCTTAACGTAGTTAATGGGCTGATTGGTACGATATGCTGAATTTTGAACTTTCACATCAGCTGATAAATTGCCAACATGTGGCATAGTAGTGGCCGGCTGTCTTACTGCACCTGTGGATGGGAAGGTTGCGAGAGGTGGAGAATTCCCAACATTTGCACTAGAAACGGCAGCATCTTTTTCCTGGACGCTTGCAGCATTTTTGACGCGTTCCACTCCTCCATAACCGTCACTGTTTATAGCACTGCTCATTTTGGGCTTCTCCTGAGTTGGTAATGGCCCATCTTCATAGGACTTCAAGCCAGGCATAATATTGTTCATCAAAGATGGGCTAATGTTTTCAAATTTGGAGGTAACTGGTAAAGGCTGGTTGGAATTTTCACGGAGTTTCATCGCAGATACTTCTGGTTCTATAACTTCCACAGGGTCGTTTGGGGAGGAATCGTCAGGGTCAGCTTTTGCCGTGCTGAGTGAACGCCCATTGCTGATTGCAGAATAATTGACATCAGAGAAAGTAGACACTGGTAGCTCTTTACCAGACACACCGAGCGAAACGTCATGTTTTTCCTCAAAGTTATGAACGTCATTGTTATCAACATCCTTTTTCACACTTCTGGTAGAGTCATGCTCATCCTGAGTTACAAACCCGTCAATAAATGATTTTTGTCTCTTCCTCTTGTCAACAGACACAGGATGGGAGTACTTGCACCGCTTTCCCAGGCAACAATTCTTCCCATAAGGACAAGCTTGTGGGCCGTCATCTGCAGAATACTCAGACAACTGCATTACTGAGTTATGCAGCATTACATCATCTCTTCCACCAAAGTCACAGCTGCTGGCAGGCAATTTATCTCGGTGCTTCTCATTAGGGTCATTGAAAGAGTTCAGGGGGCTCTTAGCCCCTTCGGCTCCACCGCGACCAGAGTTATCCCACTCATCTTCATCGGTCATTGGCACAAATTCATCGGCCTCATTATCGTCCTTATCAGTATCACCCCATTCTTCTTCACTAGCTGAAGCCACAACCCACTCTTCCTCCGCATCACATTGTTCTTCCATCTCCAAAGGGTCCACCACATCATATTCTTGCTCACTCCAAAGGGAATCCCCTGCAGGTGGATAACCACCAGGATCAGTGGAACCACTGTTGCCCACAGACTCCAGTTGAGCACTCTTTCCAATGTGAAGTGTTTCCTTCACTTGTTTCTCCAAGATGCTGATTTCTCTGCCAAGAAAAGAAGAAACAGGTAAGTCAAGTTTTTTTCGTATATCTCAGTCTACCTTCAATGCAACAACTATTTTAACGTCCTTAATCTTTCTTGAGAGGAGGGAGGAGGGAGGAGGGAATAGTGAGAGAGAGTATGCTGAGGCACACATAATGTGAAAAAAGTATGGGCATCAATGCATTTTTTAATCCCTTTGCTATGTTGTTAGTACGTCTAGATGGTCAGAACAATTACAAAGTTTTTTTTGAAATGCTTCAGTTATTTTAACCACTGCTGCCTATTTCTGACAATACAGTCGAACCTCCATGTGCGACTACCTCCTATAAGTAACAGTCTATACAAAACACCAACATTTTTCCAGTCAAAGCCCCTCTATATAATATTAAAAACTCTCGTAAATGACCACCTCTCCCAAGTGACCGTGACCACTCTTTGGGCAGACAGTTTTATAATTTCCATTGTTTTTAACCTCTTGTAAGCGACCGCTTGATGCATGGTGTGACATCTTTGTTTGCAGTATTTTTTTTGCCACTCAGGGTATATCAAGAACACTGAGTAACAACATGGAAGTGCACACATCTTAACTTAGAAAGTGCATGCAATAAATTTTCCTCCAAAATGTAGATGTGTCGTGAACTCTTCTCGGAAGAGATCACCTGTGGGTTGATTCTCGTACTCAACCACCACCTGTAAGCGACGGGAGGACCGGAGGTTTAACTGTATTTGGGTTTTCCGGAAATTTTTATCTCTACCTTTGCTGTTCATCAATTTCTGCTTGCTTTTTACTCAGTTCTAAAGCGATTTTTAGTTGCAGTTCCTCATCTGTTTGATTAGCTGGTTGAAGTTCTGCCAGGAACTGCTGTTTTTCCTGTCTCTTTTGCCAAATGTTTGATGCACAAGGTGTTCTTGAGTCTGTAGCAACTGTTCTGGGATTTTGAAACGACCCTCTCTCAGGCTGCAATACAAAAGCAGATATTGCAAGATTAATAAAAATAACAATTGTCAACCAAGCATCCCAGTTCTTTGATTGATAGCCTGTTCCAGGCGTTCCGCTAGTAGAGCGCGGTGGTCAGTGGGGAGCGAGTTAAATTGTACACCGGCAAAACGGGGCGGAGAGCGAGAGCGAGAGCTCTCTCCCCCTTTCCCCCTCTAGTTTCCCCTCCTTTTCTTTTCGTGAATTTTTCTCCCGTGCTGTACTATCTGAACGCCTGGAACAGGTTATTTGATTGAAAAAAATTAAAATAAAAAAATGATTGATATGAAGTCTGAACTCGTTTAAGTTAGTAGCATTCTTGTTTCATATCATTTTCCGTTTTTTCTTGTTTTCCCTTGTTCACTCTTGGGTAAACAAGACTATCTCATGCTTCAAATATCCTTAATTATTTCTCTCCATTTAAAACTTGTAAATTGCAAAATAGTCTGTCTAAGGGTTACCTGGTGATTGGGGAATTCGGTTGGTTGCTTGATCAGCTGAAAACGTTCAGAATACTTGAGTAGGTCATTCATGGGACCCTGATTTAGAAGTTGAAGCTTTACCTCGATTTTTCCTTCACTCTTTTCTGGATAACTTTACTTCATAGTATGAGCAACTTATATGATGGCTCATGTTTATCAAGTATGTTTAATACCCAAGACCTACCCATTTGGGGCATACGGCTGAGTTATTTCCCATTTCTGGTAAAATTCTGTGATTGCAGGATGGCTTCATTTTTTGTTGAGCATAATTAGTGTGATGTGGCAGTGTTACATCATCTTGTCTCTTGGTGGTCTCTGGTTTAAGAGGGACTTTTTTGATGCCATTTTGGGTTACTGAGCTGGAGGCTACTCTCTGTTGGAAAGTGGTTCTGAAACTATTACTTCTTTCCTGGTTACAGTCTGTTTCTTGGTTTTCCTGTTTCCTTGATTTCTAAAGAGAAAAAATCGTAACTATTTTGCCAAACCAGAATGATAAAATACCTCTAAGATAAGTAATATCACCTGACCAAAACAATATCGGAGATGACCTGACAAACAAGATCTAATAGCCTATGAATTCGTTTTTGTTATGTTAGTAGGTATAGAGTGATTGTACATAAATTTCAATTACAGGTACTGAAACTATTTCTCTCTAACTTTGCATTATATCAATAACATTGACCTGAAGCAATGTTTCACAGAAAAGTTAGGAATTACTTTTGATAGTTAAAAAGGGTGTAATATAAAACAGGTTAAGCTTTTCAGGCTGCCTTATTGGGAGCATTCCAGGAAACTGTGTTAAATAACAAAAAAAAACACTGCAGTATGCATGTTGCAATAAATAAAAATATTGATATGCCAGTTTGTCTCTTGGTAATGTTCCCATTTGCTGCAAGTCTGCCAGTCAAAACTTTTGACAAAATGGGAAAACTGCTTTTATAAATGCACCATTTGCCATGGTGTTAATTTGGAAACAAGCACTTATATCAGGTAAGGCCAGGATTTGGCAGGTTCCTCAATGCCATACACTTATAAACAGAGATCAACACAAGTGTATAACCTGACATTTTCGCCAACCATCGAAATCAGGGGATAAAAGTTAAAAGTCTCATTTAAAGTAACCTTATGTTGACAAGTATGTGGCATATTCAACTTCTCAGAAGGAAAACATGAAACAACATTATGATGCCCTTTGATTAACTCCTCTGAATTCCTATGAAGTAGTTGAAGAATATGGGTAACATAACCCTACTGTTAGAAAGGTAACAACTTGTAGAACCCTTATTACGGAAGCAGTCTTACTTTTCGGTTCCTTTTCTTCCTTGTATTCCTCTTATTGTAAGAAGCATGATCTGTCTGTTCTTTAGTAGAGTCTGTCTCCAAAGTCACAGGTTGATTGGAGCTGTAAAATAAAGTAACATTTCAGTAAAATCAACCGTAAAACTAAACAAACATATGAATGAATTAACAAATACTTGGAAATTGAGCAACAATCCCTTTCTCCCAAGCTTCTTATTCAAAACAAATAACATTTACTTGAAAGTGGGAATTTTTCCAACTCAGAAATGGTTTTATGTTGACTGGATTATTTACCTTTTATCTAGGTAATGGTCTTTCTTCTTGAATGCCTGTGATGAAACAACAAATTGAAAGAGTTTGGACAAAGATCTAGTTAACTCAACAGATAAAAGACAATGGTTTTCATCTTCTGGTGATTTTAACATTTTGTAAATTTTTTCTCCAAAATTGTTTTACAAATAACTAGGACCAAATGTAACAATAATTGAGATAAATCACAGAAAGATGACAATCTTGCAATGGACTCAAAGGCTCTTATGTCTTAGTCTCTTTAAATAGGGTTCAACAGCATAAGGAGAGCCTGTTCAAGAAACCAAAAATTTACCTGGCCATCCTAAAATGCACAAAACGACAAAAATGGTGAATTTGACAAATTTTCATAATCAACATGGAAAAAGGTGATAACCAAGGGAATGTGGCAAAAATGGCATATAACGTGAAAATTCACCAGGGTTTGGTGAACATGGGATGTGAAGAGGGGTCCCTTAGAAGGTGGAAAATTTGACGAAAATGGCGAACTCAGCAGCAGTGAGTAGGGGTCCCTATGGTTCATGTCAAAGCTGCACAACATACCTTTTTTTCTTGTTGTTTTGGATTTTGATTAATTTGAGCTGCTATTTCAGATATTTCCTACAAATAAGAAAAAGAAAACAGAAATAAAAAGTAAATTAATGAATACAAAGCAGAAAAATTACCGATAAGTTGAATAATGTATCATTAAATTCAAACAGCAGCAGAAGGAACATAGAAAAAGAATGGCTCTTACCTTTTCTTTTTTCCACTGTTCACGTTTTAGCTGTTTGTTGCTCTTTAGCTTTGGCTAAAAGGGAATATTGAGAGCCTGAGATTACCTGGATTGAAATTGATACTGACTCACTTCTTATAATTATGTTTGTTGGGTCACGGTTGCACCCCTACCAGTAATGCATTCCACAACCTATAAAAGACTGGCCGCGAGATCATCTTTAAATGATTATCTGTAGCTAACCTGGATACCCCTATGCCACAGACTGGTATCAACGGGAATCCTTCTGCAGCGTAATGAAAACGTTTTGAAAAAACAGCACCATTAAATTCTAAGTCAACTGAAGAACTAGAGGTAATGTACCATAAAGGTAGCATCAAAGAAAGGAAACAATCTGCTCAGCAGCTAAGAGGCTGTTATGGCAACCAGCCAAAGCCGACCTTACAGGACCCATTAACACTGCCACTGAAAAATCCCTGAACCAGTGTGTGGAATGAATGATTACAAAAGAATATAAAAAGAAGGAGGGGAAGAGTAAAAACCTAAAAAGTAAGCTTTTGGCCAAAAGTAAAAAGCAGGAGCATTTTGAAGGTCTGCTGTATCTCACATCTCTATACTGTTTAAAAAACAAAGCCAGAAACTTCAAGAAATCTTACCTTGTTCCCCTTATCTGATTTCTGCTCAGGTTTGTGGCTAGATATGTTCTTCTGTGAAGAAAATCAAATAAAATGTTGTAATGATAAATGAGGTTATAAGTGCTTGTTTATACAAGTAAACAGTTTTTGATGACTTGTTGTTACTCACATTACAAAATTTTTGTTTGTTTGCCTCTCTTTGTTCTTTAAGACTTGCAAAACTTGTGAACTGGGCCATCTGTTGAAAAAAGAAAGAAACCACACCAAAAACCTCAGGATTGCAAGAGAAACACAATTTTACAACTACCAGAGATTTTAAGGATGACATATCTGATAATATTTGATCAAATTAATTGCTATAGATGGTAAGGGCATGTTCTTCTTCGACTGATTGCATTTTTTGTGTGAGACACAATCTTGGAAGAATGATACATTATAAACTGACATAACTTTGAAGCGTAGTCACTCAGCTTATATTATTTACAATTGCCATATCCAAAGGTACAATCTTATGGTATACATAAAATGGTAACAAATGATATTATAAGCCCCAACCAGTGTTCCATGTTGTGTTAATGACCCGACAAAGAAGGCTTCCTGACCCGACAGATGACGACAAATTAGCATGTGGTCTTGGTGACCCCTCAGATGGTCCATATGACCCCCTGCTTGAAAGAATTAACTGACATGCTGCCCAGCATGTGACTATCTAAATAAAAGCCAATGAGTGGCACTGTTTTCTGCAGAGTGGGATGTCACTGGGCTGGACCAATATGCAAGATCTTAAAATGAGGAAGGCAGAAGAACAGAACTTCCTTTGACCTGCAAATGGCTATACCTTGTCATAGCTTAGGTTACCAATAGAAATGGCCGTCTTGTCTCCATGGCCAGGATGGGATGTAAAAACAGTTTGCTTGATGACTGTCACTAAGATTTGAATAGCTGTAATATTCTTTTAGTTTTATTTCCCCTATGTTTCCTATGAAAATAGCCAGGAGGACATGCTCATACTAGCCAGGGAAAATTCCTGGTCCTCGACCCTTGGAGACTGCCCAGCAACAAGTTCTTTGTGCTAAATACTTTGCCACAAAAATAATGCTCCTTTTCTATGTTTAGGTAAGCATGACTAAATACCTCTTCTTCTGTGAACTGATATTTCTCTTCTTGCTCCTACAATGATAAATCAATACAGAGCAACAATTGTCACCAATATTTGAGGATCAGAAACTTACATTGCAAAAAAATTGCTGAAGAGGGACATGGTCAGAACGCACTAGATGACAAGCATTGGGGCAACAAATCGCTTCATGTATACTGAAGAATTTTTGTGAAGATATTTGACTTTGCAACAGCATTTTGTTGCTGCAACAAGTCACAAAATCAAATCTGCAAGAATTTGTCAGACTTGTTGTGGCAACAAAATTATGTTGCAGAGACCAAGATTTGCACAAAAATTCTCCAGTAGACACAAAGCTATTTGTTATTGCGACACGTTGCGTAACTTGTTGCAGCAACTTAATGCCCGACCTCTTCACACAGAGTGATTTGCCGCCATGTCATGTTGCAGCGACTCGTTGCCTAGAGCGTTAGCACGTACATCTGAAAAATGTGGTCTGGTCTATGAGCTAGTTTCTTCAACAGAGGAACAATGGCCAACTCGTTCTCTGTAAACCAACGTTGAAATAGGGAGAATGAGGTACCAGTAACTAAGATAAAATGATTTTTAGTTTAAACATTCTAAACTTCTTTCTCATGATATATTTTTTAACATCTTTACTCAACTTGCCATAATACCCTGACAATACGACAGTGACTTCATCAATTAGAACTTAAATGTACCTTTGCCAGCGAGGCTAGAAAATCATCATCCTCATCACCTCCACTAAAAAGGAGACAATTCAGACAAAAAATTGTTACATTAACTATTTTTGATTTTAAATTATTCTGATGGCAGAAAGTTATCAACAAGAGCTCGAGTTACCTGAGTTTCAGTTAACCAAGTAAAAATGACTGATAGGTGATGGGGTGAAATCCAAGGTAGAGTGGACTTACAACGTAGGGTGAGTTAACAGGGAGTTTGAAGTATCTGAGTTTGAGTTATCAGGGTTATTTATGGCAAAGTTTAAGACGTTGTAAATAATGCCCTATCTAACTGTTAAACTATTTTAAAATTAGTTTTATTTGTAAATCAATCTTTATCCCTTTTCTTAGTTTTTATAAAGTAGGTCATTTTTTTTGTCATTTTGTCATCTTGTCATTTATGATTTGCAGGGCACCACTGTAAACTGCTAATGCAAGTGGGCTCCCTGGATAAACATTATTATTGTCATTATTATTACTGTATTTCGGTTAACTCTTCATGTAATATTGTACAAAGTGTTTTTTTTTTCCTTGGTGACCAATGTTTTATGTGTTGCAACCATTATTTGAGGTTGCCAAAAGGAGATCAAGTTGAGCTTGGAGGTTGGTATATTACTGGTACACATACCTTCCACATTTCTTGCATCTACATCTAACTACAATAAAATAAGAAAGAAAATACATGCAGTTACTGCTGATAATAAATAAGAGAAAAATACATTAGGTTCATTTCCATCTTGTATGGTGTAAAAATATAATATAACAGAGTATATGTGCATAGAGCCAGCTAAACGTTACAAAAGTTTAAGAAGATATTAATAATTCACAGAGGATATACTCATACATGTACAGAGTAAGAGAAAAATTTTCCCATCTACTTGTCCTACGGACAAGCACTATAATTATCAAATTTGGTTGTCTGAAATCCAAGAGTTCTTGTCCAAAAAGTTTGGCTCGAAACTCAAAACTCAAAAACAATCAGGTATTTCATGTTTCTAATCACCTTATTACCCTCATAAATTGTTTTTGACTTAAACCTAAAATGGAACTCCTAAAAACAAAAATGAAATGACTGTGGGATGGCAAAGTTAAAAGGAATATTAAACCTTATTTTGTCAGGTAAAAGGTTTGCTTTTATGACTTTTAAGATTAATTTGAATATTCTACTGTAATTTGAAGGCAATTTTCAGCTTTTTCTTTATTTTTTCTTATTAAAAATGCACTTGTCCCACGGACAAGTCATGTTAAAGGTTTACATGTCTGAACTAAATTTCTACCTGTCCTAGACAATCGCACATAAGTTTTGGCACACCCTGCATCATGTACCTAACAACCTAAGTACATGTACCCAAGTGTCTTCTACTGATTGGGTACTTTTGGCAGAGATTACATTGTGTATCAAAATAAAATGGCATCAACCTTTATAAATTAATAATGCCATTACTCAAGCTTAATTTGCATAGTTTTATAATACTACTTTTGACACTAATTTACCTTTAGCCATGATTTCATCTCTGAACAAAAAGAAGAAAAACTGAAAAACAACAACAACAAAAAAGGTTTATGGTGCATTTTTTGTACGAGGACAATATTTCAAAAAACACTTTTAAGTAGAAGCATTAAATACATCTCCTGATCTTCTAATTTCAACATTTTGTAACCAGGGTTTGCACATGTACAGATTTTTGGATCCAAAATTCAAGACTTTTTCCAGACTTTTTCCAAAACAAGACTTTATTTTTCTGGACTCAAGGTTATCGAATAGGTAATCAATAGAGACCTTGAACAACACAGCAGGAACCAAGCTTTTTTCATGATGTATTGGAAATGTACGGTAACAAAGGTGCAGTGCGAACGTAAGAGAGTTATGAAATTTCTCTTTCTATGATTAAATTCTTAGCTGCGGGCAAGATTGAATGGGATTTGACTACCAGAAAAAAATTCACTTATTAAGCACTTGCTGTAACTTTGAAAAAAAAAACACACAATTTTTACCATTTTTCCAGACTTTATCTTTATCTTCCAGTCTTTTTCCAGGTCTGAAAAGTTGCTTTGCAAACTTAAGACTTTTTCAAGAATTCAAGACTGTATGAACCCTGTGTATAGGACTGTCAAAAAACACTATACTAGAGCATACTGTTCATTAGCCTACTTTTAAGCACACCCTCACAGATTTTTTTCCGGTACCTGACAAAGGAATATGCATTTCTTATCAAAAATGAAGTAAAATCATACAAACTTTTTCTGGAGGCTAACAAAGACTAAAAAATGCCAATTCATGGGAAATGAGGAATACTGATAAGCCAGTCATGGTTTTTAACAGGAGTATTGAAGAAATTAATAGAGAGAGAGAGAGGCTCATAAGCGGTCACAGAAAATACAGGACTTGAAAGAAGGATTAGCTGAAATTAAGTTTTTTTACCATGCTCTGCAATATCTGCTCAAAAATGGTTATTAACTTGGTTAAAACATTGGATGGCTGGTTGTGTTTGTTGTCTAGCCATTATTTTTAGTGTCTGTTATATAGTTCTATTACAAGGCTTATCCTTTCAGAGGTCCATTAGTTTTCATGTGCTATTACTGAACACTATTTGACTAACAAAGAATGGATCGTGTCCATGCAAACATGAGTTTGACCAGATACAATTTTATTAACCGGCGCCTGCCCAGTTGTTTTTCCAAACCCTGACATATAACTCAGCTGTCTTTCCAGCTATACAGTATTGCACAATTAACAATGTCTAAAGCTGTGACATACATCTCTCCAGAGATCCATATCATCGTCGTCATCGTAATCATCCTCCTCATCACTGTCTTCTTCACCTTAGCAAACAAAAGCACCAAGTGTCATTCATAGTGAATGTTGGATCTTTAGTTCCAAACGCTGGAGTAAACAATGACTTACAAAATCAACACATTAATGGGCAGACACACTACTTAGAACATATTTTTCTTTTTTTGTATACAGTCGACTCCCGGTAACTCGAACCCTCTATAACTCGAACCTCCCGCTAACTCGAATCAATTTTCATTTCCCTTCAGATCGTTTTCTATATAATTTTACCCTCGATAACTCGAACTGTTTTCTATTTCCCTTGAAGGTTCGAGTTATCGGGATTCGACTGTAGTTACTTTACCATTAAGTTCATAGTGTAAGGTAATGTAATGTATTTGTAATTTATTGCAATGTAATATCATGCATTGCCATGTAACATTAGTATTGTAACGCTGTGCAGGATTCAATAAAAGTTTGAAAAGTAACAAAAAAACATTATAAGAAAAAAGAGGGCCATCACTTAAAAAGTATTGAATAAAAAAAATTATTCTTACAACTTTTGACAATCCTCCATAGGGACCAATACAGGACACATATTGCTAACAACAGCATGAATACCACATGCTTACAACTGACACTGTTAGCTGCTTGCAATACTCGAGCTAGCAAGTGGATAGATGCCGGTCCAGAGCTCAAGTACCGCCCAACTGGATTTTTACGCAGTAGTCCCAAGGCCATGCTTGTAAATAGCCAAATGGTTTGCCTATTGCCAGTTCGGATTCTAACCCTAATCCTGTTACCGGTACTTAATATTTGCTTTAACAGTTGTTTGATTGGCCTTACTAACATTTGCACCATAAACACTGTTAAGGGGAATTATAATCATCATCATCATCATTTTTATTGATATACATGACTGAATTATGAGTGCAATATCATATCATAACAGATATTCCATCCCAAACAAGTGGTTGAAAGGAGACTTTTAAGCCTAAGTGTATTTGACGGCTGCATGTAATGGAGCAGATACAAATAAATACCGCTAATTAACAATTATTATTATTTTGTTTACACGTATGAAAGAATGTATATCAATGCCTTAAATGCTTATAACCAATATCTGTATACATGTGAGTCATTATACCTTTCCATTTTTTGAAAAGGGTGTACAATCATCCACTTCAGTGCAGATTACACTACTGACAGCTTTAACTGCAGTGTACCTGCCCACTTCACTTTCACCTTGTCAAAATTAGAGAAGCTCTTTTGCGTTGTGCCTGGTTCCTCAAGCATTCCAATACATGGTTTTCTGCAGTGACCCGCTTATGAAATATGAACTCTTACCCATTAATCGCCTGTATGCATGTCCCAGTTCTTGGAATTTCTGCGTTGATGAAGGATCATCTGGATTCTGCAGACACAAGAATGACCAGAGCATAAAATGCAACATCAACCATTTACATTTTCTTGCTGGTGACCAAGAAAATTGCAAAACAGGAGTGCAAAAACAAAATATTTGTGGGTGACAAGGGGAGCCTGCGATCCAAATCTCCAGATTGCTATTACGCATGCACAGCACACATGTGGTCGCCTTTGATTAGACTTCCACTAAGGATGAATGGAATGCACAGAAGACAATCTGATCATGTGCATTTGGACCTTGTTTCCTTGTAATCTGATCATGCATGTTTTAACTATCTATCGTGTAAAACTTATGCAAAGCATACCATTGGAGCCACAACATTTTGACCTTCGATGGGTGTTGCCCCCACTCTATAACCTTCGCTTATTACTAGAACTAGAAATACGTGAATCGCAGAAACTCGCGAGGCTTAGGGGACAACCAACTTTAAAAGCCCTTAGTACTGGTTGGGAGAGAAATGGAGTACATTGTGTAAGTGGGGAGAGCAGTTTCAGCACTGGCTCTGATATTGGAGGGTGAGATATGCTTAATCTCCTTTTGGTTGGAGTAAATTTGAAGACAGTGCTCTGGTGTTAAAAGGGATCTTCGAGGATTTAAATGGGGTGGCTGTTGCAAGCATATAGAAAAGTAATTTGATGAGTGCCTTGGGATGAGCAATTTTTATTTATTGCCCCTTCCCCATGGATGAGTGTCCAAAGCGGAAGGGTTTGGACAAAAAGGTGAGTTGTCGTAGGAAACTGCTCATCCATAGGGAGGTCGTATAATCGTTAGTCCTCTTGCAGATAAATAATATGGCACTTAAACTAATAATATTTAAAATAAAAAGATTCCACAGTACCTTATCAGGGTGACACTTAAGAGCTTTTTGTCTGTAGGCACTCTTGATTTCAGCTGAAAAAGAGAAGGATATTTCACTTGATTCATGACAGATAAGCTTTTAACAGACTAAAGAGCCAGAATGAAGGCAGCTGTTTTGCTCGCAGGTTGTCTGTTTCATATGAAAGTAATTTCGCGCTTGCTGTTCAGAATTCCTTGATAATTCGCTGCTTTCAACTGAGAAAAGCATGATTCTAAACATAAGACTGTAAACTTGCAATAGCTAGTATAACATGCATTCCGCTACATGATGACTGAAAAGGTGTGAAAACCACACACTAAATCCAGCACTCTCTCTCGTTTATCGGGTAACATACCTTCTGTTGCGTTAAAATCCAAACCCAAAACCTCGTAGCACTCGTCCAAAGTCTTTCCCATGATGCCAGGGATGTAAAAATGTCAAAATGTGTCGTTTACGAGTTCATACTAGCACAAACCATTTTTGTGATGTTTCGCTGTCGAGATGAGCACATGACGAGTTCCCGCCGGAAAAATTGACCTCGACCCCGTGTAAACAGACCACAGGATCACCAATCACTAGCGGCCCCTATTATGAGCGACAGCCATCAACCGGAAGTAAAATTTTTAGCCGAATCGTTTCTATGAATCGAAGAAGAGACACTTTGCAATCCAAACTCGGTAAAGCGGCCTCACTTCCAGTTAACCTACGTTGCTAAAATGAGGGTAAGGGTAACACTAAGGGTGAGGGTGGAGGGTGAGGGTCACCCTCATCCCCGCCGTCACCAGTTACCCTCAACCTTGGTGTTACCCTTACCCTTGTTTTAGCAACGCCGCCAGTTAACACGTCGTTTCAAAATCCTCTTGGTCAGAATGTACGTCCTTTAGTACTCAAAAAAAAAATTCTTATTTACTTGAGTTAAATGAATATTATCTATATGTAAAGCCATGAAGCACAGAATTTTAAGATTTGTGCCAATTATATAGCTTCTGTGGAAGGAAAAAGGTGCGCCAAAAATGCAAGGACAAAAGGAGAGAGGGTGACTGGGGAGTTTTCACCCCAACTCCCCCCCCCCCCCCACCTTTTGCTCCATCCCCTTTGCCCATTGCTACAGTAGGATGGCAATACGTCACACAATGTAGTTCACAATTCAGCGGTTGACAGATTTTTAATGAAATTGTGTCCAAGCCTTACACCCCTTGGGACATCCCTGGCAAAACATCTTTCAGTAATTGCTCCTGATCACTGTGTATCGACAGTAATAAGAATTACATCAAACTTTGAAACTTTATTAACTGCACCCTAAACTTTGTCTTTCTATATATTTGTGTGAGTTTTTACAAAGGATTTGTGTATTGTTCAATGAGAATGTATATTAAGTGCTATGGAGAAACCATTTTACACAAATAAACCTACCTATAATAAAAGAAATATTTCCAAGAAAATTCAGCATAAGACTAAACTAACATAGAAAAAAAGTTTACTTTCCTAAACAATTTTAATACAAATGTATTCAGTTTTAGATTTTTAAATATTTACAGTGCCCCCATTACATAGGTCCCTCAAAGTTTCTGACTGGGGTGAAAAGTCCCAGCAACTTTTCCAGGAAAGACTATGACAGGAAATAATTTAGAATATAAATATACAAAATTTCAATGCAGTCTTGAGCCTGTAAAAAAACCATGACATATTTTGCTGGCTATAAAACGTTTACTGTCTAGCTACCAAAACCAATGAAATTTGGTTAAGGACACAGAAATTATTTTAAAAAGGAAAGCTTATCGAAATATTGATCCACCTAAACCACTTCTTCAGCAATTCCAGTTCTAATATCTTTGGAGCACAGAAACTCTATCCAGTTTCTTAGGAATCCCTTGTTATACTGATGTGTCCACAGGACTTCCCAAAATGACTTCTTTCTCAAAGATCTTCTCCATTCATCACCAGTTATGTTGAAACTGATGAACAGAAGCTGCTGTACCAGAAGTGAACTCATTCCAAAAATAAACAGAATCGTGTACCAACAGGCAACAAAAACAACTGCGGACCTGAAAAGGAATAGTGGATGTTAAAATGTACTCATCAACAGTGTATAAAAAATGAAACACACAGATGAATACCATAAAGTCAGCAGTAAGCCTCTCCTAAAAACCATAAACTATTCAGGGTATGTTTACATGGAGGTGGGGACCCCACGTAGGTGAGGTAATCTGCTTAGGTGGGGTAACCTGCCTGTTAATGTAATCTCTCATATTAATTTGATCTCATTCACACAAAAGGTGGGGTGACCATATGAGAGATTATATGGACAGGCGGGTAATTAGCCCTGCCTAAGTGGTTTACTTCACCTAACTGGGGTCCTCCACCTCTACGTAAACAGCCTCTAAGTTAACGAAATATTATTTTCTTATGGTGCAGGTTTAGCCATGTATCCCAAAGCTTTCGATGTATGGGTAATTCTTTATTGAACTTGATCAAGACTAAATATTGCTTCAATTGGTCATTTTCATAATATTTATTCTACAATAAATAAGGCCAATTCATGTCGCAAAATTTTACTGAAATTAAGGCAAAATATCACCGTGCCCTGTGCACGCAAGCAGCTAGAGAACTTTTATAATGACCACCCTCATCACTAATAAGGTATGATGAGCGGCTAAAAATGGCATTATCCAAGGAAGCTTACCTGGAATCTGAATAGACATCTGAACAATCCAAATGGAGAATCTTTCCACTCAAAGATTTACAGATAGTGAAAAAGGAAAGGTAGACACCCCAGAGACCAGTGACAATAAATAAGAAGATGGCTCCAAGAAATGCCCGATGGTTGTGTTGGCCAATGCAGCAATTTGTCCTGCAATGATACAAGATTTTTAAAACACTTTTACCCAAAAGCTCCTCTTGAATATCACATGTTATATCATCACAAAGATCCCAATCACAGCTAAAAGCTCTCGTCATCTATTTCGTTGTTTTTCATTTACATTTTCTCTTCTCCCAGTACTCCAAGAAACACTCCCAGGAGTCTAGGAGTCTCCTTTTGTTTACAAAAAGTTACTTTTTTTATTTTTCCCAACTGATTTGGAAAATACTAAAACAAGTAAAAAATCCCCCTCAGGGTCGGTTCACAGCATTAGATAAATACCTTGATGCTTCGCGTCTAGGTATATATCCACCACTATTCACCTCCCCTTCGGGGGATAGTTGTATAATATTTCAATCACATAATATCACTCACCAGACACAATGGTGATCAGATCTTGGAACACAGTAGCCACAAATCCTATTCAAAAGAAGAGTCACATTACACTATGCATTGTCAAGTATAAAAAATTTTTATTAAGTGTATAAAACTACCATTCAACTTAATCATTATTTTGCCACATTACAGCATCTAAGGTTCCATGGTCTTAGTCAGGATCAGCAGGAAAAAAATCCAAACCAAACAAAAACAAAAAGCACATAGGAGTTACCAACTTAAAGCATAGTTGGACAGATAATTATGTGGCAGTAGTTATTTTAGGACATGGAAAACACATCTGTTTTTCTTCTTCAGAGAGAATAAGAAAGTATGTTTAGTTGTTTACACCAGTGAGCAATCTTGGGACACAGCTAGTAAGGTCAAATAGATGTGAAGGCTGAGAATGAGTGGCCAGCTGAGATGCCACGTAAATTTGACAAGTAGGACATAATACAGTGGAACCTTGATATAACGAAGGGCCAAGGGACTGGCAAAATTTGTTTGCTATAATGAGGTTTTGTTATTTCGAGGTTCTTTTTGATATTTTTTCCTGTTACTGGGCTAGAGAAAATCATTCGTTACATTGAGGTTCCACTGTAATTATGGTTTTCACAGTCAACTATCACCATGCTGACAACTTACTTTAGTGCGCACCACTATAATACAGACAGTAGCTAAATCTCTAGCAAAAGTAAATTAAAGATGTTTGATCAAAATAAACTCCTGCTATAGAGTAAAGAAGTTTGCCATCACAAAAATTCAAATGTGTGAAATTATGGGATTAGTTGGCATATTCAGAAAGAACAAAACGAAAAAGCCCTCTTGCCAAAAATCAGCCCGTCAATGCAAATTGGTGGGGAGATATAACCATGGTTATGCTTTGATGATTCCATACAAACCCTTCAAATATTGGCTTGGATCATAACACTTATGATCAAAGCCTAGTATGGGAGTATTTATGTGGAGTCACTAGAGCATAACAATGCTTATATCTCCCCAGCAATTTACTCTAAGAGGCTGATTTTTACCACATGACCAATTTTTTTCATCTCATTCTTTCTGGATATGCTAACCAACCCCATAATTTTTGCGATGTCACCAATTCTCTTCTCTATTATGGGATCTCGTTATTAACGACACTAACTTGTGGACTCTAGGGTGTCCATGTTAGTTAGTGCTGCTTGCACTCTACCTGCAGTGTTTTGCTCTAATGAATGGCCCCTCAGTACATAAACAGCATGTTAGGTCCTTCAAACTTGAAGACATGTGGTTTGGATCATTCTGGGATGATGATTTAGAAATCAGAGAATGAGAGACAAGGAGCCTTCTTGAAAAGATAACACGCAGGTATAGTAGTAATACAACACAAAAGCCGGCAGAAATAATTGCAGAGATGGTATAAGAATAGAAAGGAGCAACATTCAGAAGATATAGGTAAAAAATACCAATTAGAGATGATAAAACCCAGCTTACAAAGAACCAAGTCCTCTTTCGTCGGTTCAGCGCAGAGAAAGTATATATAAGAATAAATACAGGTAGGTAGACCATTGCTAGAACAGTGAAAACAAGTCCATAACTTGCAAAGTGAAGAGAAACAATCAAAACTAAAACAGGAGCAATGATTCCGAGCTCTATTTTGAGAGCACCATTAAACCAAGGAATGCGAATGCGATCAGAAATAACCGAGAATACTGCAGCCACTTTCTCTCTTGGAACTCTGTTTCCTTTAAGGCACTGATCGACAGCGTTGTCCAACTCATCACATTCACAGCAAAATGCAAGGATATGGGATCTTCGGCCATGAAGGTTTTGGAACTCACAACAACACAACGGAGAGGCATCCGATGTCATTTTTACAGATAACTTTATAATTTAGCGTTGTCTGCTTCACTTCTGTGTTCCAATGCAGCCTTCATTATTGAAACCAGACGCAACACCGAGAGAAAACCCACACAATATATAAGTTTGGCTTTGAGCCACCCTCCATCTTTCTTGAGCCCGCGTTCTTTGAGCCAGAACTCAAAAAGTCGTTCATATATCACCCCCTAGAGTCTCCCAAAGCGTTTTGGGGAGAAAAAAGGGTTTTACCTTGGCATGAAGACCTGTGAAGTTTTTCTTTGTTTTCTAGCGATTATTTTCCTTGGCTCTATTTTGTTGACTTCTCAGTGGCTTCTTTGTATTCATTGTTTTACGCCACTCGTGAGTTTCACAGGTTTTTACTCCGAGGATGAGCCAGAAAAAAAAAAAAACCTTTTAGGATATTTTAGATTTTTTAGCAATTTATTTTACGTACGTATTGCAAGCAGGCAAGAAACATTTCGACACCTACTTATCTCACCCTCAAACTCGTTCCCAGCGCATTTCTCTCTTCAACCACGCTATCCTAAAATGCCCTGGTTAAAAGATTACATCTTTGTCACTACATTTGTTCAGACCATACCGACACACAGCAGAGCCGTGACAACAAAAAGAGCCGGCCTGACAACGAGTAAGTGGTCCCTCCGTTTCTCGAGCGGACTACGCGGGCGAGCGCGAAAATGGCCTCCCGGGGCGCGAGGTGACACGGGGAAAGAATACTGTGCGATTGGCACTTTCCTCGCGGGTGGCGATTTAACTATATGTCGCTTTCTCTACTATTTTCAAGGAAATTGAGGAACATCTCGTAGACTCAGTATTCCCCACAAAAGAAAAAGTGAAGATAAATTCACTTGCGCAAGTACAACAAAATCAAGGGAGCGGGCAAAACGGCTTTAACATCTTGAAAACAAAAGAGCTGTTGTGGCAAAGTTAAGCCGGGATTATAAACGCCTCAAAACAACGTGGACAGAGGGCGCACCGACTCAACCCTAGGGAGGATTATAGGACTCCTGTCTCATGGCACAGATATCGCTAAGGGCTGTGTTTAAAAAGGGGTTAAAAGCAGAGGGCGAGAAATAAAAAGCATTCTAAGAAATCTCCTGCATTACAATCAAGATAACCATAGCTCTCAATTGGGTTTCTCTTTTAGGATTTTTAGGGGTCAACTAAAGCTACGGCCACGGCTAGATTGCTCCCTGAGGGGGCCGGCGACCTCCTCCACGCGCCCTTTGACAGGGGAATCCCCCACCCCACCGGACTCTCAACAAACAAATGGAGACCCTTGAAATCTCTTGCTTGTTCCAGGCATTTAGGTAGTGGAAGGTGAAGCGAAAAGAAGAGCGGAGGAAAAAAAAGGCTAGAGAGAGGAGGGAACTTTCTGTAGCCCTTCCTCCTCCTCCCTAACTGTTTTTCCTGCTCACATTTCTTTGCGCGTCCCCCATTTGCTGAACTCTTGAGAAAGGATATGAAATCTCTGGAAACGAGATGGGAGGGGCCTCCAAGAAACCCACTGTAGAGTATTCTCCTCCGAAACAACATTACATTCCTGATTATTTTCTCGAACCTCTGCTAGCAAGCTCTCCCAGGGGAACGGGGTGGGGGGTGGCGGGAGCTAGAGCACAGCGGAGAGCTTGCCCGCAGGCTACCCTACATTTCCAACCAATTTCCTTTTTTCCTGTAGGTTCGGTCCGTTTTTTACACTAGTTGTGTTTCTGCCCAAGCCAAAGATAGAAAATCACGGTGTCATTCAAAATAAACGCTCATGACAATCATTTTCATGCTTTATCATGTCAGAATGCTCACAGGAAGTGTACAAGAGTAGATTATAAATTTTACACATAAAAGAAGAAACAAATAAAATTGCTTAAATTTACAAGTCCATAAAATTCTATACAGACTCAAATATTAACTGTTAAGTTTTTTTTTTTCTACAGCCAGGCAGGGGTGACCTTTGGCTTCAAGTTAAGAGGAACATATTTTACATTGGTATTACATTATTTAAATATTAATTTTGGTACTGTCAGTATAAATACATTATCCAGTACCACACTTTATGTGTTCTAAAGGATTCAATTTTAACCCCTGTCAAAATGATTTTTGTCACTAATTTCTCGCCAGTGCTTTTCTATTCCAGTACAAAAGTGTATCGATAACGCTGAAATGCACCTAGTAGCCTTAAAAATGTTGAATTTTGCTCTGAACAATTCATATACATTGGAAAATAAAACTGCCCTTTTAGTCCTAAAAACAGCCCAATCTCATAAAGGTGAATAAGAAAAGCCAGCCACACTAAGAAGAACCTGTTTGAATGTAAGAAAAGGGTAGGTAAAATTTTAATGAAATAAATAACATTTCAAATATGGTTCAACACTTTCTTTGTGTGGAAAGGGTGAAGGTATTACCAGGCTAACTTAACTTTAAACAATAAGAAATAATGCACATGATCTGCTATTAATGATAAGTCAGTGAATTGCTGTGTTGTAATTAGAAAAGATTTGTACATAGCAGCGGGTGGAAAAGTAAAATTTAAGACTCAAACACGATGGCAAACTGGTGCACTTTCAAAATACATGCTAAAACATTCATGACTCAATTTGTGACACTATTTACAAGACAAATTTGAACTTCTGTTTGTTTTGTACAAGGACAACTCCCAATGCAGCCTCTATAGACACAAATGTTCATTGACTCTCCTTCAGGAGACTGGCGTGGAAATAGATGCCACAGCTCCGTCAACAACTGCAGGGCCTGGATTTGAAGATGTCCCCGAGGCACTGGAGCTAGCTGCTGCAGAATTTCTCTGGGCGTGGGAGGGTATGAGGGTAGAGGCCAGAGACGGTTTCACTGATAACTCTGTGAGAGGAGACAACAAAAAATGGTAAACTGTGGGCTCACCCCATCTGAGGGAATCTGGGATCTGGAGTCTGGAATCTGGAATCAGGGACACTTTGTTTGGGGATTGTGGAATGCTGGACTTTGGAATCCAAACTCCAAGACTGTCTTGGATCCCTTACATGTGGTGGCCTTACATTACGAATCTCAGCATTTTAGAAAGATCGAAGGAGACTCAGCTTGCAGGGTAAACTTACAGGGAGAGCATGAGAGAAACCTGAATGTAACAGTGCTGTATTAAAATTTATTGACAGCCCTCTTCGAATTACAATATTATTTAATAGATACAAAAGTGGTAGTTGTTGCCTATATTACCCTGAGTCATGTCAGGTCAACCATACCCCCATAGATTCCATCAATGAACTGATTATCAAAATTATTTGAAAAGTGAATCCGTGTAGAAACATAATTATTTCAACACTGTAAGAGAACTTTTGCGGGTTTGTATGGCTATATAATATCCTCTACGTGTAAAAGTTGTGAACTTTAAGTCAAAGAAATACATGTATGTACAGTGAAAGTAAGCAACATCATTGGAAGTATTGATGGCCTGTCTGACCATTTCCAAAAATAATTGAGGGTTTGTTGTACGATACACTATTAAAATAGACATTTGGCAATTGCCATGCCTAGTGACTACTTTAGTTATCTTATATGAAGCAGCCTTAAGTTCAGCAGCCAGTTTCCAAAGCCTCTAAGGTAACTGCAATATACAAGTTCCACTGTATTTTAGACTGCAGTATTGAGGTATTTCAGATATTTTAGATACAATTACAAAGCACAGACATAAATTTCCTACCAGGCTGATTACCGGAATGTGTTTATCATACCTTGAGGGGTAAAATTAAAAAGTGGAGGTAGCTCACGCCCATTTGGAAGTTTGGTATTGGGGTCACGCAGTTCATCAAAGAAGCAGTGAGCACATGACTCAACAGGTATGAGTCTTGTTGATGGTGTATACTCTAGTAATCTACTACAGAGGTTTATTGCTTCTGGTGGAGTCTTGGGTCTAAACACCTGCAAATCAAAATTAATAACTTATTATCTGGCCCCAGTTGTTCAAATGTAGGATAGCACTATCTACCGGATAAAACACTAACCAGGGGATAAATATTAGTGAAACCAATTGCACTATCCACTGGATGGAGATTAATTTATCCTGTGGATAGCATTATCTACTTTTTGCACAACTGGACCCTCCTGGTTAAGTTTCCCTAACAGTTTTTTTTTTTACTTTCCTTTGACATGAATTGAGAAAAATGCCTCAGAAACTGTACTGCAATTGAACAATTATTCAATTCCAAACTAAAGCACTGAGAAGCACAAAATTAATTTTTGAATGGGAGATTTGGTGACCCATAGGGGGGACCAGGAAATTTGTGCCATATCGGCAGACACATATATCAAAGTGGGAATTTTTCTCAGCTGTTCCCTGTGTTCAGAGGGGTTTTCTTATACCCTCTTTGTGTTTCCTTCATTCCTCAATCCATCTTTGACCCAGTTATCTGATACCACGTAAGAAAATCCTCTGGTTTACCTTGCTCCAGGGATGTGGCTTAATCTGTGGGAATTTAAATTCTGTGTAATGTGGATTCATTTCTTTAATCTGTTCCCTAGTTGGTGTTCCTAACACTTTAATTATTTCAACAAGCTGATCTACTCCACTGGCACCAGGGAAGATGGGTTGTCCCAGAAGAAGCTCTGCCAACACGCAACCAGCAGACCAGACATCTGAAAAAGAAACAAGATAAATCCAGCTAAGAGAATAACAAGCTGAAAGGAGAATCCCATGGGGAGATCTAGAAATGATTTAAGTCTACATATCTCAAGATGGATTCTGCTTCATTAAATTTATAAATCCCTTTAACCCCTAAGTTCAACATACAGATTCTATAGACTAGCCTCCATACATTTCTTGAAAAATTTTTTGAGAGAATTTGTTAAAGGATCAAAGCATATTTCCCTTTATGATCATTTTATTACTTCTCATAACCGTTCTACTTGATTATATACTGATATTTTTAGGAGAAAATTGATGTTGGTCGTTCTTTTCTGGCAATTTGTGTTTTGATTTTGGTTGCTATTTGTGTTTTGATAAAGATTTGAAAATTATTATCTGCTAAATTGGATTTAAATCAAAAGAATGAGGCCATTCTCCAAATTTGTCTCTTGATAAAGATCAGGCCCAGGTTGTTCAAACCTTGGATAGCACTATCCAACATTTGAACAACCAGGGTCAGAAAATTATAACCTGGGTAAGAAAAAAGGAGATAGGAAAACTAGGTTATAATTCACCTTTTTTTTAACACCGCCAAAAGAAATTTTCCTGGTGCAATGATATCTAAGACAAGCCACAATCAACACTGACACTCATTCTATAACCCTTTAAACCCCAATATTCACTTGCAAATTCTCCATACTGATCTCCATACATTTTCCTAAAGACATTTTCCCTCTGGTGATAAGGGTTCTCAACAAGAGCTGGTGGCTGGTGAAATTCACCGCCTATTTTACGTGAACTTGCTGCATACTTTTCTTTGGAAATTACCCCCTCAAAAGCCAAAATTTAATTATGTCTGTGTTCTGTTCAAACACTCTAATTTTTTCTCCAGAATGCTGGAAATGCACTTTAAGGGGCCCAGATTTCAAAATTTTTTCAGGGGGAAAAACATAGGTAGATTCTCAATTTCCTTTGTCTCCTAGCCCTAATTATTCATGAATTAGGGTTTGGAGACAAAGGAAATAAAAAATCAACCAAGGCTAAAAAATTTTAACCTGCATTTTTAAAAGGCCCTTTTAGGGGGGCTTATTTTTGGAGGGGCTTATCTACGGAGGGAAATTTGAGCTTTCAAAATTGATTGGGCTAGCCTTATAGTTGGAAGGAAAATTACCATTTTTACTTTGTTTTACCTTGTATTTGGGGGCAATTTCCAAGTACAAGCCCCCGGGGAAAGGGGGGGGGGGGCAATTTCACAGAGGGTTTTTTGTGTTACGAGATTGGGGGGTTTATATTTGGAGGGGCTTATACATGGAGGGGCTTATTTTCAGAATTTTACAGTATATTTAGACAAGTATGTACCGTACCTATATCAGGAGTATAGTCAGTGGCTCCAAATATAAGCTCTGGTGCACGGTAATATCTTGAGCAGATGTAAGAAACATTAGGCTCTCCTTTCACTAACACTTTTGCACTGAAATAAAGAAGCAAATTATGGATCTTGAATCTCTGCAATAGAAGCTGTGACTTTTATCAAGTGCTGCTAATTCGGCAATCTGAAAGGTGTATTTTTGCAAAGATAACGTTAGCTGTTATCCTAGATCCAAAGCTGAATTCCAAGAATGCAGAAGTTGGATGAAGGAGGAGGAGGGGGAGGGGGAGGGGGAGGCAAGGCGCTCTTATAAGTTTGACTAAAAGGTTCTCTCAGGCGTTGGAATTAAGTGATAATGCACTTCACAGCAATTTCATGTGAATATGAGTATAAATAAACAAAAACTGCAAGTGAGTCATCAAAGCCTTTGGGTAAATTCATGTTTCTCACTAGTTTATTAGAAATTTTATTCTCATGTACTATTAACAGTTGGTCCGGGATAGGGTAGGGACCCTGTGCCTAGTCAAGGATAAAGAAGCAGGATTGCAGTTGAACATGGTCTGGTGAAGGTTAAGGGTTTCAGAGACCCAGAGACCCCATCTCCGCCTAAAGATACCTTGCGTTTACCCCTGGTTCCATACCCAAACCAAACTGATGTATTATACCAAGCAAGCCCTTACCTGCCAAAGTCACAGAGTTTTAACACTGCTGTCTCTGGATCAAGGAGCAAATTCTGGGGTTTGATGTCACGATGGCATATACCAACAGAGTGAATGTAGGCCAGGGAACGAAACATTTGGTACATGTAAAGCTGACAAAGAAAAATACACACATCAAGGCCATACAGGGAGACAGACTATCACCCCTCAGACTCCACGACATTTGGCAAAAACATTCACCACGTGCATTGACCATTTGAAGGGCCACTGTGGTTGACCTTTTTGGACTACCACTTACACTCCAAGTACATGGCTCCTTCCTAAAGAAGATTTGTACTACTCTTAAAATATTTAAGAAAAAGGAAAAAAACAAATAATAGAGATCAATAGGTTGGGGCAACTTGTTTTTAGATGCAGTGCAGCCATTTTGTCTACCAAAACATTGCTGCAACATGAAATCTGAACATGGCTTTCTTCCTTAGACAAGCAAACTGCTATGTATAGGGTAACTAACCAGTGAAAAAGAAGTCAATCAAGTTATTTGAAAACCATCATATATCAAAGAAATTTCCATAGACTTTAATCCTTTGGCTACAAATGAACAACCTATGACACTCCAATGAAGACATTGGCAATAGAAGAAAAAATTTTGAAAAGATGTTTTGCTTGCCCCATTTTTTATTTGAACAGAACCTGTAAATAATGCCATAGAATAATATTATTGTAAGTTAGCAAGTATGCCCATGGTTCAGAAAGACAATTCAAGGCCGAAGTTGCACTTTATTTTTGTGACAGGCATCTTCCCCTTGGGTCTAGAAATGAGGTTAACAAAGCTGCAGTTCATGTCTGTTCATTGTAGTTTGTCAATATTATCTTGGTGCATCTTTGCTGTATTATATCAACAAAAATGTCTAAATTTCTACCAATAAAGGAACTTAAGATACAGAGGAACCCTGCCTTACAGCCATCTCAGTAATTCGGTCACCTTGTTACTCATTTCCTTATAAAAAACCCTGATTAATGTGGTCACCTGTTGAAATGGCCAACAGCCACATTTTAAAATCCCAAACAGTGGAGTCTCAAATAATTTCACCCCGTTAATAAGGCCACTTCTTTGAAATTTAGAAAATTAAAATGCCTGTAACCTGTCAATTTTATTGACCTAGTACTCTAAGCCTGTTCTTGTACTGTTTTTAGACTACAGTAAACAAAGTGCACTTGTTGTGATTTTATAGCCAAATTTTAAAAGTGTTTTATTTAAGTAGTGTTTTCAATAAAAATCTTATTACTGTTTGCGATATCTACTTTCTGGTTGTTGATAAATGACAACAGTTGTGTTAGAAATGAGAATGAGATGTTTGGTGTATTTGTCATTACGGCCCTCAAGGCATGAAATTTGAGCCTGCCTCGATAATACGGCCACCCCGTTAATACAGGCAAATTTTTTGGACCTACTGGTCACTGTATTAACAGGGTTCCACTGTATATTAATTTTGTTGACAGCACTTGAGGCGAATTTTTCACTAGTGATAGTGTCAAGGTCTTAATGACTCTTAAGGGTGCTCAAACATGGAGTCACATATATGTTAGTGAAGCAGTAACCAGCAGAATGTCACCATTTTTTCATACAAATCATATGCTGCACACTCTAGATTTTTCAGGTTCATGGCACTGGCCATGGGCTATGTTCAATTTTCCTTTGAGCACAATCCTGGCTTAAAATCTAGTGAAATTCAGATTGTTGGAGGCACACACAGTAGCGGATGAATAATCCAATTACTATGCTTTTTCGGGTGCATTGTTTTTTTTTCCAATATTATATTACCTTAATATACAGTATAGGAATGGTCTGTTTTGCTTTGCTGTAATGTCTTGCTACTCTATAAACAGTCTCTGGGACAAAGTCAAGAACCAGATTTAAATAGATTTCTTCTTTCTATAAAAGAGAACATAAAATAAAATGATTAAATATGGCTAGAAGTCTTTTTCACAAAAGCATCAGCAAGGCAAAAACCTGACATTTTTGAAAGCTTACAATCAATCTGGATCAAGGAATGACCCTGACCTTGGGATCGTGGCCAAGATAAGGGTGACTGTTAGCTGTCAAAAATATAGAAGTTAATACAATGTTTTGCCTTTCTGACACTATTGCTGAAAATAATTTGCCACTTCTATGAATTTAGTGGATGAATAAGATAAGCAATGATAAATTTTAACCCTTCCAGAAGTAATAGTGGCAGACCCTCTTCCTCTAGAAATTTCCAATTACCTTCTATGGGGTAGGTATGAATATTTTCCAGGCCCCAGTTGTATAAAAGGTGGACAAAGCTCTTCACTGGATAATGCAATCGGTTTCAGCAATACTTATTCGCTGGTTTGTGATTGAATTGAGTATCAATGTATTAAGCATGAAAGTACTAACTGTGGACACTGTTTTTTTTTTTAAGTCTCCAACTGGAAATGGGACTGCCATTTCACGTGGTTTTACGTTGAAGGTATAGCTCCTCTGACAATGGTTCTTAAGGACAGCAACAAATCTTGGGTGTGAGAGGACACTTAAAGCCAAATATATCCATACCACATAAACAAAATACAATTTGGGTTTTTACAGAAAGATATATAATACAGCTTTTGTCCATTTGAGACAAAGAGGATGTTTCTTGAGGATAGCCTGAGTGCTCCGTTGCTAATCACCTTCTGGTTCTCCCAAGATCTTGAGAAAGGAAAAGCCTCTATGAGGAAAGTCAATAAAGTATGTATGTATGTAAAGGACTGTGATTGACCACCTCACAATGGGAATTATTCAGCTAGATTCTGATTGGTTGCGATAAAAAGTGAAGAGTTGCGTGACAGAAACCTCACGCATGTAAGAGTAAAATTTAATGTGTATGACAGAAATCTTCTCTTACAATATTCTTTGAACATCCAATATTATCTTTTTTTATAACAAGTGTCTTCAGGGCTCCAAAAATCCACTAGCCCGACTCCCGGGGCTAGCGAAAGTTTTTGTTTGCCAAGGGAAAAAATACTTTCCTAGCGCAATGGGCTAGAAAGGCACTTAAAAGCCCAGTTGTTGAATTAACTGGCAAGATCTGCATTTAAATATTTAGAAAAACAGGTTTCTTATAAAAATAATTACATAAAAAGTCAGTACTGTATTACAACCTATGCCACGAAGGAGTCAAAAGCGAGTACATCAGTGAGTACGCAAAGAGAATATTTGCAAGGTGTTCTATGTGGACAGGAGAAGTCTGGGAACCACTTTGGTCCTTAGGACATGCACAAAGAGGCACGCACATGTAGCACGTGGGAAGTTACGAATGTATTTTGTTTTGTTTCTTTCAGTGAACCTCTTGAACTTTGGCTCCACACAGGAAAAGAAAGTGGATGGTGTTGCTGAAGATCAGTGTAAGTGGAGTACCGATGGGCCAGCTGCTGCAGATGAAATTCAGACCAAAAACAAGAAGTATGATACCCAGTAAAACCTTTGTTTCTTCCACAGTGGAAAACAAAATAGCTGTGGGTGGAGTATGACCAGGAAAAGGGTGTAATGTCTTGCCAAACGTAGCGCAAATATCCATCCTTAGCTGATAAATTTTAAGACTGGCTCACAATACAAATAAGTACTGGGCTAGAGCTCTCAGGCTTCAGGCTAGTAAAGTAGGAATGCTAGCTAGCCCACGGCTAGAAAGACTTCAAAAAATTTTTTCGAGCCCTGGTCTTCAAAAGTGAAATTCAATGGACTTCCAACCAACTTGAGAAAACTCAACCAGGGAATTTTGGAAAACCAGTTACAAAGAAATAAATAGAGGACTATCTGACACAAAGAAGTAAAAAAGGTACAGGCACTTGAGACGGCAGCAGAGTCTATTTTCCTGGCAAGAAAATTCTATCAGATAAATCAGTTTCTTTGCCAAATGATCATGGCTCACTCCTTTCTTCATTGTGGTCAAACATCCCTACAGAAAGCTTAATCGCAAAGTTTTCCCCGTTCGACTTACAGTCATTGCACAACACTTTGAGATCAACAAATAAAAGTAAAACTGTCGTGCAAATTACAGTTCAGTGGCTGAGGAAGATTAAAGAAAACATGCTGAGAGAACCACCAGGAAAGCTTGGGAAAGATTTTATGTCGATAGCCACAGCTGCATTGAAAAATCCAACCTTACAAAATCAATTCCAACATCTCTTTCTAAACAGGAGTAGACAATTCAAGAATGGGTCTGGGATAACATGTGCTCTTCTTGAAATAAGACTCAAGTTGTCTCCTTTCAACCAAGACATAGCCTGCACCACAAATGAAACTAAACTCTGGTTAAGTCCATCTGCGAAACAGTGCTGGAATCCTTGTTATGGGCCCTAACCTGCGAACCAGGATTTGAGTACGCTCTAAGATGAACCTGTTAAAAAAGCCTTTGTGGATTTGTCCATCAGGATGAAAGGAAATTGGGAAAAGGACTTTCAGTAATTTGTTGAGTCTGTTCAGGGCCCAGAACAAGGATCTTGGTGTGGCTTCACAGGTGTTACTAAGCGAGTTTCAATATATTATGTCTGCAACGCAAGCTACCTAGGTGTAGACACAAGTGGTACACATTTTAAAATTTATCCAAAATTAAATACCCTGAGGGTGAGGCTCTAATATGATTAGCAACAGCATTGCGCAGATTTCCCTTTTCCTTGAGCAACTGGGAAATAGGAGACATCTGCACACAGGTTATCTGAATAACCAGGTGAGTGCCTCACTCTAGACTTTAAAGAGTAAATAAGTACTCTTGGGCTTATAATCTGAGCACTCACAGTGCTTTACTATGTAATGTTGATGTAATAAAGAGAAAAAAATTCTCCAAAACAGTGGTACCTAATGGTCAAAGGGATGTAGGAAAAAAAAGGCATCCAAGAGAATTTAAAAATGTCAAGTCTAAAAATGTTTAACAATTTTTGTCCCTGCTATAGCCATGTAGTATTGGTAATGTAAATAACATCACTTTTTAGATTTTTCCAATTTTCTAATTAAAAATATCATAAAATTCAGTCTCCTATTAAACCACAGTTAACGTCTGCTTCAAACGAGAAAACCAGTACAATATTATTTATGTTATAAACTTACATTATTTACCGTACATAGTCTACGATAGTAATTGAAAAATCGATTTTGTACAAGGGCAGGATTGAACTTGATGGGAACAACCCCATTACTGTCATTATAATAGCAACGTTTCTCTCAGTACCAAATTTGCCCCTAGTTTTTTCAACTTTTATTTGAAACGAAGTATTTACATAATATCTTTCCCTTTGGATTTGACATTCTGTCCATAAGAATTAAGAAATGTTCCCTATAATTTGCAGTGAACAGGCAGATGAAAAATTAACATGAAGACTGAAAAACTGACCACGGATTCGTGGGGCAAAGGGCATTTTTTAGAATCTTAAAATATATCAGTTTTTCTGTTTTAGGGAAATATAATGTTACAAAGACATAAGTGGCAAAGATACCACTTCAGCCCGCTCGACAAATGTGATGTCAGAAAGATTTTAAATCCTTTCTAGATCACACCGGACTAAGAAAAAATTTCAACGAAGCAAAAAATTTGGCTATCCTGAAATTACAACAAATCCGATGGTTTCCAAAGAAAAAAAAATTCGTCTTAAAAATTTCCATCCAGGTGAAGCTAACTAAAATCTCAGATGTGACCGAAAGAAAAAAGTGAAAGTATATCCGTTTCTTTGTGGTGAAAGTTATGTTGCCTAAAATAGCTAAATTTGTTTTCACCTCAGAAGGAGTGTACATTTAAACAAAAAAAATAATACATTTCGAGCGACACTTCCTTCGATCTTGTTTCCACGTCGTTAATACAATCATGTAGGCAGTTGGTCTCATATACTACAGTGAATAGAATGCTAGTTTTACTGAATTAAAGCAATCAGTGTTCGTACACCCACGTAGGCCGTTCAACAAACAACATGAAATAACCGGCCTTTAGCAGGCTCAATTCAACTGATGCAAAACGACATCGCAATATTCAAGCATCGATCTCAAAATCTCATTACGTCTTTTTTCAAATATCAATAAGAGAGAGAGTAACTAACCTTTTCGCCGCTGGAATAAAAGAACCATCGTAACCTGACAATATTGCAGTGGTCTAATTTTCTCATGATTTGCAGCTCACGATTCTGAAAGAAAAGTTTAATGTTGCCAGTATTGAAGCGAATTTCGGCATTACGAAAACGAAAACGTCACACCGAAACGGGCATACATATATATATTGTGGTCAGTCTAAAAAGCAAAAGCAAAAATACCTTAAAACGTTTGTCTTGCAAGACTTTCTTTATAGCCACAAGCTCCGAAGAATCACACATCCGTGCCTGATATACAACTCCGAAAGAACCATTCCCAATAACTTTCGTGTCAGTATAACTGATCTCTTGCGTCCGATCGGGCAGGGAGCCTGTAGTTGCAACGACGGTTGTTACTTTGCTTCCATCTTTATCGCCTAAAAAACGAACAGGACAGTCATATTTGCCCATCATCATTCCTCTACTATGTTCTACACCCACACTATCGGCGGTTTTCCAGCCCTAAACACCTTGAATATTACCTATTGGTAATGAAATGTAAAAGTGTATACTCACGACTTATTTTCACTCCTCCAAAATTTGGCGTATGCGACTTATTTGTTTCGGCAAACGATGTCGTTCTAGGTCTATGACCGCTCATTGTTGTAAAATGTTTGATGTACGATAAAACTGACGGATCACCGGACCATTACATCTCTGTCGTCAGCTTATATTCAACATGGAGAGTTGCTTTCAAGTCACCTTACGCCGACAAGTGATTTTCCTGAATGGTTCTGAAAATGCACGCTCCTCCGGTCATTTAGGGCTAAATTAAATTCAGTTTGCTTCCGGAGGTTCCGTAGACGATGCCAGGACAAAGATCAAATCGGTCAAAGAGGGACAACAGAGGTTTTAAGCAACGGAAAACACAGCCAAAGACAAATGACACTCAAATCACAATGGCGCTTGCTACTGCAGGCATGTGCCGTTCTGGGGGCCCCCAACGAAGTTTGTTCAATTTGTTAGCCAATAGTAACGGTGACGAAACAATCACGAAGTATCGGCGACGCTTTCCGAAGCTCGACTAAATTTTGGTAGTGAAAGTATTAGGCAGAAAGTTTGCAGTTTTAAGCTCTACATAGACAGATTTAGTTTAGTGGTCATAGTTTTTCACTGGACCAGTTAAAAGCTCATCAAGATCAGATATAGCTTATATTTGGCTGATAAAATTTTGTGAACGAAGATTAACCGAACATGTCGTATTTCCTTGGTCAGCGGCCTTTCTCGCACAAAACCGCGGGAATTCAAGATGGCGGTCGAGTGAGCTGCTTGTAGAGTTTCGTTTTTTCTGCAAGTGTTGTTTGAGGCAAATAAATTTATTTATCCTTCTTTTCTTTATTAACAGGCTAGAAGACGATGAAGCTGAAAATACAATGTCAATACTTGTCGGTGAGTGTTTTTTTCTTTTGGAAGGCAGGCTTGCGTTGTATGCGCGCGGCTTCGCAGCTGCGCGTTTAAAGGCTTTATACATAATTTTATGCAGGTTGAGAGTCTGGCCTGGCAGGCACAAAGCTGATGTGATCTGTCAACCCACACTCACAGGGGTGCATGTAAAAGGATTAGCTCTTGGGCTGATCTTCCGTGGATTTCAAAGGACCTTAAGAGGTCCCACACAAGGGCTGAGATCAAGGAATGCCTATATATGACAAACGGAAATACTTTCCAGAAAAAATCTCAAGATCGGGCCAAGAAGAGCCCAGGATTAATAAAACCCTTAACTTTGATCTTAAAGAAAAACCAAAAAGATTCTGGTCTTATATTAAAAATAAAAGGCAGGTTTAAATTTGATTTCCGCCTTTATGGATCAGTCAATTCCAGCTGCGCCGAGCCCGCCCCTCCAACCCCCCGGCCTACTGTAGGGTATTTGCCCGCCTTGTAAGTCCCGGGGGTGGGGCACACTAAGGTTTCATGGTATCAAGGACAAAGCATTGGAATGGATAAAGTCTTGGTTGACCAACAGAACACAAACTATCATCAGTAGTGGACAGATCAATCTCCAAGGCAGTAGCTGTGATGTCTGGAGTACCCCAAGGAACCATACTTGGTCCTCTAATGTTCCTTTAATAACACACAGGAGGATCTGGAATGCACACTTAGGTTATTTGCAGACGATGATCTACTATGTATATCACAGAATCACTTGTGAGACTGACACCATGGCTTTGCAGTGTGATCTTGACAAACTCGGATGATGGGCACAAAGTTGGCAAGTTTGGGGAGCAAGGGTGGCGCAGTGGTGAGAGCGCTCGCCTCCCACCAATGTGGCCTGGGTTCGAATCCTGGCGTCGACGCCATATGTGGGTTGAGTTTGTTGTTGGTTCTCTCCCTTGCTCCGAGAGGTTTTTCTCCGGGTACTCTGGTTTTCCCCTCTCCTTAAAAACCAACACTTTCAAATTGCAATTCGATCTGGAATGCACGGACACGTTTCAACGAGTTCTTATAAACTCCTTAGTGATCCGTGGGTAAACAAATTACAACAAATTACAACAAATGGTTTTTTAATCCCTCTAAGTGTTACAAAATGTCAGTTTACTGCTCTAGATCACCAGTCCTAAAATGCTACAAGCCATTTAACCAGGTTCTTTCATTTGTTCAGCAACATCCCTACCTTGGAATCCTGTGATCTAATGATTTGCAGTGGAATTTGCATAATCACAAGATTGTGAAAAAAGCTAATTCAACCCCTTGTTTTGTCAAACACAATCTGCTATGTCACACTCGTCAGATCTCATTTAGAATTTGCCTCTGCTGCATGGGATCCCTACGGGCAAGATCAAATAGACAAGATTGAAGCAGTCCAGAGACGAGCAGTACGATTCATCGAAAACATTACCACTGGAATTCGAGTGTATCGTAAACGCTGCATTCGCTGTCCTTAGAACCACTGAAGGGGAGAAGGAAAATCCATTGTCTTTGTGCATTCTACCAAGCTTACAACAACATAATCACCTTACCAGTTCCTCATTACCACCAGCAATCGATGCGTGCAACAAGAAGCCAGTTGACGTATATCAGACCCTGCACTTGTGATGACTATTGCCTCTATAGCTTCTTTCCACGGACTATAAAAGATTGGAACATAATCCCCCTGCTATTAGGGTAGAAAATTATTTTAATTTTTGTTACTACCTTAGCTATAATTCTTAAGTTGATGTTACATTGCTTTTTTTAAAATTTTTATTTATCTCTTTTCGATGCGAAAGCATTAAGGAGTATACCACATTACCAGTAGATGTAGAAGTCAAGTTCACTTTAATTTTTTCTTTTTCATTGTGTTTACATTTTAGCTACAGATTGTCATCTTGGGTACATGGAAAAAGATCAAGTTCGAGGGAATGACTCACTCGTAACATTCGAGGAAATACTGCAAATAGCAAAGGACAAAGATGTAAGTTCTCTTTTGCAAAAACGTTTATTCTTTTCCCATGTAAAAATTGACTGATATTCTGACTGCGTTGAGGTTGATTGCCCTGATTGAGCTTTATATATCAACCTTCTCTTTTCCCTGTCATGATCACATGGTGGAATAGTGATTGGAAAGTTTTTGTAGCCATTTGCTTCCAGAGCCACTCCCTGAAGTATTTTAGGGAGTGTGCTGCTGGTTCTCTTGTTCTACTAAGGCTCATTCTTCTGCCATGGGCATCTTGATAGTGTGAAAATGTGGTTATATTGAGACATCCATGACTTGAGAATGAGCCTAGACTTATTTCAGACTAGAAAACTTTTTTAGATTTATCATGGGATGACCCTTAGGCTCTTTAAGAAAATCAAATGCATCCTGTGCTCTCTACCTTTGAAGTACAGGGTGCCCAGCATATTGTTTTCGTGAAATACTAAGATGCTCTAGTTGTCTAAAAGCAAAAGTAAAGCCAGGGCCAGGTGCAGATAGAGGACAGCTCTTATTTTCCACCCCAATTTGAATTATAAGGAGAATGGTCATGAATAGAGGCTCAGACTATTTCTGGGATAATTTTAGGTGCCCGATATAACGATAGATCGTATCTGAAGGTCACTTCACACAATTATGTAACGTGAGATTTTGTAAATTAAGATGCCCTTTTTTGTCAGTTTAGCAAGGTTTGGACTCACGGTGTTGTCAAGAACAAGTTAGTTCTATTAAAGGGGCTTTAAGAGACATCTGTGGATTTGTTCTCAATCAAAACCGACAAATGTCAGTCATGGCAATCATTACCAATTATTACCAATCATTATGTGCATATTACCCAAAATTTGTTAAAGAATAGAATAAAAACAGAAAACTTGTAGTAAACGATACAGTAGATTGTTTTTGATTTAAGATTAATCTCAATTTTTTACAGATTTTTAAATATGTAGAATTAATATCTCAGGCTGTGAAATTTTGGTCCTGGGGCAAGTGACATATTTTGAGGCATTGTTCTCCTTTATATACCCAGCATGCATGTCAGAGTTCAACATCATTTGGGAATGATTAAAAAGTTAATCCATGCTGTTTCAACATTCAACACTCTTTTTGCATGTTACATCTTGTCCAATTTGTTAAATGTTGGTGAACTTTTCTGAAGTTATATTCTAAAGGACTGTATCGTGGTTTAAAAAAGAATTAGAAAGTCGTTGTCTCGTGCTTACTTCCTCCACCAGGGTGAAAAGAAAGGGAGTTTTACAGCTTGCCATTTGGGCAAACTGAAGCTCGCATGTAATAGCCCAAAAGTCATTTCAACTACCTGTAGCATGATGAGCAGGTTTGATTACAGTTCTTTGTGATTTGATTTCCCCAAAAAACTTCAATTGCCCATCAGGCAACTTGAAAACAGAGCACACTAACCCAATAGCAAAATCCACTAGACCTAGGCTATGAGACACTACTTTCTTTGCACACTGTCCACAAAACGTGAAATAAGGAAGTTTCACGTCATTGTTATGCAATGACGGCAAGGAAATAAATGTACAAAAGAAGCGTGATGCATGTGTAAAACCGTTGTTTTGCCAATCCAAACCTGTTTCTTTCCGGTTCTTGTTGCTGTCATTGTTGCTTCGTAGACTAGTTGACCCACCAGCTTCCCGTCTAAATGATCTCACTTGGAAAGCCTGTCTATTGTCAATTCTGACAAATGAGAATGTAATAATTTTATTTAGTTTATTTAAGAGAGGTATGGAAGAGGAGTTATTAAAGGCAGAGGCCACAACAAAGCGGGGCGGAGTTAAGAACAATGCCTCAAAATATGTAGTTGTTTCAGTCAACCCTATCCACATGGTCTTCTGACCAAAAGCTGCTCAAAGAGGCAAATTTTGTACTTTTTAACCAAGCATGGAGGCCACTAGTTTTATCCAATGCACAGAAATTACACCTCGTTTCAAAGCTGAAAGCACATAGAAGTTGTCAAAATTTTGTCAAGTTTGGGGTGATATGCACTTTAAGTAAACATAACTAAATAACTAATGCTTGTCCACCAAATGATCTCAAAACTCCTTGCACCAAAATAATGCGGTGCTCTAGCGGCGCCTGGTGGCCCCTGGTACCCAGTTTGTATCCTTGGGCAACTAGGAAATCTTAGCTTTTTTCTTAAAATCCAATGCAGGGGCCCGTTTCTCGAAAGTCCCGGTAACTTTACGGGCCCGAAATCAAATATTCAAATCGAAATATAAAGAATAAGAGTTCCTGGCTACCTTCCATTTTGTTTCATTAACTACAGTTTTAAGATGCAAAACTATTGAAATTTCGATCTTTTTTCTTAAAAGACCGCGTGTCAATTATCGCTGGACACCCAAGATTTCACAGGCTCAGAGCATTGACCTCCCTTCAATTTTCCTTACGGCAAAGCTTTGACCAAAAGCTTGTATGCATGAAGTTATGTTGGAGGGCTAATCAAAGCAATAAGAAATAATAATATTCATTTTGTTATTTTGGCTTTTCTTTTTCAACAGGTTGATTTTATTCTTCTTGGAGGGGATCTTTTTCATGAAAACAAACCGTCACGAAAAACCTTACACAACACATTGGCTTTATTGAGGAAATACTGCATGGGTGACAAACCTTGCCAGTTAGAATTTCTTAGTGACCAGTCCTTGAACTTCTCCAATTCTCGGTTAGTATGATTTGTCAACAAAGTTGGAACAAGGCTTTGTTCTAAGAAAATAACATCAAAGGGAGCTCACTGCTCTGAACCTGTTAAATCCAGGGTGCCTAGCATATGAAAAAACTGAGGTTTTCTAGCCACCCAAGACCAAAATTAGGACACCAGGCAGGGATCACAGGAAACTACTAGAGCACCGGCCTGTGGAATTGTCCTTTTTTGCATTTGAATAGGCCAGTTTCAAATTATTAAAATTCATACTTGGCTCCAAGGCTAAGGGGAATAAAGCAACAGAATTGCGATGCAATTTTGTTTGTTCAAATTATTAAAATTCATACTTGGCTCCAAGGCTAAGGGGAATAAAGCAACAGAATTGTGATGCAATTTTGTTTGTTCAAATTATTAAAATTCATACTTGGCTCCAAGGCTAAGGGGAATAAAACAACAGAATTGTGATGCAATTTTGTTTGTTCAAATTATTAAAATTCATACTTGGCTCCAAGGCTAAGGGGAATAAAACAACAGAATTGTGATGCAATTTTGTTTGTTCAAATTATTAAAATTCATACTTGGCTCCAAGGCTAAGGGGAATAAAACAACAGAATTGCGATGCAATTTTGTTTGTTCAAATTATTAAAATTCATACTTGGCTCCAAGGCTAAGGGGAATAAAGCAACAGAATTGTGATGCAATTTTGTTTGTTCAAATTATTAAAATTCATACTTGGCTCCAAGGCTAAGGGGAATAAAACAACAGAATTGTGATGCAATTTTGTTTGTTCAAATTATTAAAATTCATACTTGGCTCCAAGGCTAAGGGGAATAAAACAACAGAATTGTGATGCAATTTTGTTTGTTCAAATTATTAAAATTCATACTTGGCTCCAAGGCTAAGGGGAATAAAACAACAGAATTGTGATGCAATTTTGTTTGTTCAAATTATTAAAATTCATACTTGGCTCCAAGGCTAAGGGGAATAAAACAACAGAATTGTGATGCAATTTTGTTTGTTTTATTCTTCTCACCCTTGGCACCAAGTATGAATTTTAATAATTCAAAACTCCCCATTTGCAATTCCTGTTTTGACTTTGTAATTAAAATATTATTAATATTAGTATCTGTTTTCTTTTATCAGTTTTCCTGTGGTAAATTATGAGGATCCTAACCTTAACATATCCATTCCAGTCTTCTCAATTCATGGAAATCACGATGATCCAGCTGGGGTGAGAATTAGTAGTATACTCTAAAAGATTCTTAAATGTTCTTGAAGATAAACATCTACTAAACCATCCTCTGATTGAGGATAAAAAAGGATAAAGTACCTTTTTTGAAGTAATTAGCTATAGGGTTACTGTTAGAGTAATAGTAAGTTAACCCCAAAAGCGACTAATACCAATTTTCTAATCTCCTAACAGTATCAATACATAATCAAAAGAATAGGTTTGGAGAATTAATAATGTGATCATGTAAGGGAAACTTGATCTTTTATCAAATTCTTTCAGCACATTCTGTAAGGAAATGTATGGAGATCAGTCTGGAGAATCTGTATATGGATATTGAGTCTCAAAGGGTTAATAGCTGAGGCCCAGGATCCTTGTGATAAGTAGTCTGAGCATAATGTTTTGGGCCCAAGTATAGTCTTGCACAGGAGTTGTTATATCAGTGATAATACATACCTGTATGTCACTGAAGCTAGCATTTAACATTATGTGCTAAAAATGTCTTGTTTAGGATGGAAACCTTTGTGCACTGGACTTACTTAGTGTCTGTGGGTTTGTCAACTACTTTGGTAGAGCGGCATCTATTGATGACATCACAGTGTCACCCATCTTGATTCAGAAAGAACGAGTAAAGCTGGCCCTTTATGGTTTAGGATCTATCAGAGATGAGCGTCTTCACCGAACCTTTCTGAATGGGAATGTGAAAATGCTCAGGCCCAAGGAAAATCCCGATTCCTGGTGCAATGTATTTGTGCTTCATCAAAATAGGTAAACACGAATTTTAAAAACAGTCAAACCTGCATTAAGCGTCTCCTTCTATTAAGCTGTCACTTTCTTAAGTTCAGAAACTTGTGTCCCTTAATTATACAGGACAGCTTTATTTCAAAGGTCTAAATAAAGTGTTTTTTTTTTTACTGGACAAATATTTAAGTAGGTTTCTTTTTAGTCTCCCACAGGGTCAGGATTCAAACTTCCAGCAGCACCAAATTGTTTCAATGCTTTTTTTCTTGATCTCCCCTGTTATTAGTTTCACTTAAAAGTCCATTGCTTTTTAATAACTTAATATATTTCCATTTTGTAATCATCAGGGTAAAGCATAGTGCAACAAACTACATTCCAGAGAAGTTCCTCAGCAACTTCCTTAACCTTGTGATTTGGGGACATGAGCACGAGTGTATTATAGATCCCAAAAATTCAGATGACCCAGACCTAGATTTTTACATCAGTCAACCTGGCTCCAGTGTGGCAACTTCACTCTGTGAAGGAGAAGCAAAAACTAAGTAAGTGTTGGATAGCAGGTTACGTTTAAAATGGTAACAGCCATACAAGCATTGGAACTGGTATATTTGGAACAATAAAAATATTATTTACTTACTTATGGGACATCCAACGGGGCATTTTGTTAGGCATTAATAATGTCAGGGGCACCCAATGAGAATATAGTTCAAAACCACTTAATAAACATAACATTGTTAAATGTATTTTAGTATTTAAACGTTAGATATAGGCATATTTTCATCCCCTAAAAATTTTTCATCTGTTTAGATTTCCTAGCTGAGAGTCTAGTGATCCGAAAATTATAGGGATCAAAACTTACCTTTTCAAAAATTTCAGCCAGAAAAAGGCTCCCGAAAGTTGTAGGTGACCTTTTTTAAGGTAAAAATCCATCAAAAATGGGCAATTATACCATTTTTTAAAATGTTCGGAAAATTCTAGATCTCAAATCGTCTTCCGAACAGATATTTTCTGAAAATATTGACATTGGGTGCCCCCGTTTTGTCAGGCTGTGAGTTCCAAACATGGGGGATTTGCCATTGATGCTCTGCTTGGGTGTTTGTCATTGTTGATGTGATGCTTCAACAACTAGATTTCCATACAGGATGTATGAGATTGATAATGATTTGATGAACAGTTATGGACAAGCATGCTACATGTGATCAAACGTACTCCGTGTTGATTCACGGGTGGTATACATCCCACCGTTCCTAGTGAACATCTGGTATTAATAACTTCCAGTTTATATGAACATTTCAGGTGATGTCACAGTTTTTGTACTCTTTTAAAGCAAAATAGATGGTTGGCAAGTTTCACTTCTCTTGAATATTGTTAATAATATTAATACGCTACATGACTTGCAGTTTTATGCAAATAATTTGAAATTATTTTTTCAAGCATAGTGTTGATATTTGAAATTCTTATAATGTTTCAATGATGTGCACTAATGTCTTGCATTGCATAGAGAATAAAATCACAATAATAAAAACGGAAATGAAAATTATACATAATCAGCGTCTTTGGAAAGCATATTGTTGTGTTGTTGTAGTTAAGGTAAACATACAAGCCAAAAATTGCAGCTGCGCCTCCTAGCTGGGTATTTGGGCTTAATTTTCAGTTTGTTAACTTAGAAAAATCGCGTTGAAAAGTTTGGGGTGCGTCTTATAACCAAAAGCGCCTTATAACCGAAATAATACCGTATTTTATTAAAGTATGGCTAGAAAATGAAAAAAAAACAGACAGACGGCAATGTTGACATACTACTAAGGGGGCTGGGGATGGGTTGGCAGAAACATGAACATTGTTTCCTTTTCCCTCCCTACCCTTGTTGCATTGTCATCAGTATGGCTTGCAAAGGATTGTGGTTGTTGTGGACATGTATAGCAGTACAGCGTGACATCAGGTCATGTGGAACTTGGAACGCTTTGTGAATAATGTGTTTTCCACCATTCTTGTTGTTAAATAGAGTTTTACTGTGCGAATTGACATTAAATAAATTTGGAACCAAAAGATCCTTTCACTTCTTGACGAGACTAACGAAAATGCCCTGTTAACCCTTTAAACCCCAGTATCCACATACAAATTCTCCAAAGTTATCTCTTTACATTTCCTTAAAGAATGAGTTGAGAGAATTTGATAATAGATCAAGGCATTTTCTCTTGTGTCATCATTTTATTAATTCTCAAAACTTATCTCTTGACAGTGTATGGATATTGTTTTGAGAAATTTGATCTTGGTCACTATTGGGACTTAAAGGGTTACGTGTCGTCTTCTCTCACAGTGATAAAAAAAAAATGGGATTTGAGGTTTTTTCTGCCTTGCACCGCCTAGCAATTAAAGAGAACTGGGATAGTTTGTTGTTTTCCTAGCCTTTGTGGAGAGATAAGGATTGAATTCCAAAGACTTTGATTTAAGAGGAAGTTGGGCAATAATGTAGCTAGCTTGTGTGTTTTCTTTTTTGAAATTGACAAGACCCTGTAAAAAACAATGTGCTACTCGTTTCATGCAATGTTTTTTGAAATCTGGAATTTCTTTGCAAAAGAGGTTGCACATTTTGGGAATAAAAGCCTTGAACTGAGTGTACATTTCAGATGTTTCCCTGTAGTTATAACTTTTCGACTCTAGAAAATCCGCGAGAATATAAATAGAAGGAAGGAGGATTCGCATGATGTTGATCCGTTATCCGCAGCCGCGATCCTAGGATCCTATCCATTCCCGTCTTTACAAAGTGATGAGGAGATCTGGACACAAGTTTTCGTTTGTGAGGTTCTCACTGGGAAGAAACTCGTTCGGTTTCCTTTCTTTAGCTGAGGAGATCAGAAGGCGACGCAGGCGAGTTCAAAGGATGTTAATGACTTCTTCAACTAAATTTTGAGACAAAGGACAACTCCGGAGACTCTACGCTGAGTATAAACACTCGAAAAGTGACGCTGCGATACAAATTAAACGCGATCTCCGTGGGAAAACTGCGCAATATCACAATGGAAAACGATTTAGCAGACAGATTCATTTCGGAACGCATCATACGCAAACTTAAGGATACTTTACAAGCACAGAGCTCACTTCCTCAGAATGATCTTTCCTTACAGTTGTCGTGCATGCAAGCATCGGCATCAACTCTTCTAGAAGTAAAGAACATCTTGGATGGTCTAAGCAAAGCGTCGGTCAAAAGCGTAGCTGACACTCTGGCTAATTCTGATGTTCATTTTGTTTTACAGCGGTTTTTATTCAGTGCGTATTACTTTTTGCCCTCAGACGGTGGAATGGTGGCCAGTTTCACGAAAGAGGAAGTAAATCGTCTTTCTGGAAAGCTCATATTTTGCCCTCTTTATGTCGCTCTAGTGGAAGTTCTTACACATCTAGTCGCAAGTCCAACATTTGCAAGCAGTCTGTCTTCAACCAAAATACTTCAGCTTCTTTTACAGGATCTGAATGTGTTGGTATTGCCAAGTTCGGAGCCAGACCATTTTAAAATGCTTCTGGCCAATATTCAGTTTTTATGGCAGGTGTCAAAAAGCCCAGCCACTTCTGTTCTGTTTTGCAACGTGAGTGATACCCTGTTAATTCTTATTAATGTGTTTGTTAGTTATCAAGGACCCTTTGAACAGCTGACTACACTAGTCAAATCCTTGGTCATGTTTATTGCGGCCAGCGTTGCCGATGATGAAACAAGTGTGTACTTGCTTGCGGAAGAAAGCTGCTTGGATTTCATTGTTGACATTCTCAGAAAGTCCGTAAGCACGGGAGAGACTTACCTTAATTATCAGGGTGTTTACGCTGTAGACATTGCCAGCTGTATTGAGAAAATGAGCCGATTTGCAGGTTTGCAAGAAGCACTTCTGGGGCAAGGTGTAGTGGAGCTCCTCGTGACTATGATTCAGATAGGTGATCCTTTTGATGACAGTGCAGCAGCCAGTGCTATGAATGCACTCATGCAGTTCTATGGGGAAACAGATGTTCCAGTTTTGTTGCAAGGACTAGCGTCAGAAATAGATTCATCATCAGAGAGATTGGAACTCTTTAGTCATAATTTGAAGGAACAAGATGTTGTCCCCAAAAATGGAGATAAAAAAGAAGTGAGAAGTGCAGAAGAGGAAGCACTGGTGTCGAAAGTGCAACAGCTAAGTCTGGAGACTGAGGGCTGCAATGTGACTGAACAGTTACAAAGTGAGGTAAATGTTGAGGGAAGGGAAATCCTGGCAGAAAGTCAACATAGAGGCAATGGCAGTTTAACCAATGAAAATTTTGGAGAGGATGTCAAAGGGTTTAAGTCAGAAGGACTTGAGCAAAATATGGAGGGTATCAAAGAAAACACTGACAAAAAGACTGGTGTTTCTTTGTTTGATGGAGAAACCACATCTAATGCTACAGATAATGATGCCGATAGAAAGGAGGATGGGGCAACAGAAACAGAGAAGCCCAAGGGATTATCTCAGGAGAGCATGGAATGTGATATTGGTGATGATCAGCAGAAGGAAAAATTTGCAGTTGAAATGCTTGAATTGAATGGAAAAGTGGTGGAATGTGAGGTTAAGAGTGCAGAAGATGTCTTTAGTCTTCAAAAAGATGGAGGGCAAAGATGTGATTCAGATAGAGAACCAAAAACTATGTCAACAGCAGGTTCTAAGGAAATTGAGGAAAAGGAAATGGAGATATTACCCACACAACCTTTACTTGAAGTAACAAGGCAAAGTGAAACCTTCAAGGCTGTTTCTCCAGAGCAAGAAGATATATCCTCTTACCTGAAAGAGCAGATCAAGAGCATGGGAGAAGACGAAATTAAGTACTTAACAATTCCAACACCTTTCCAGCAGCCCGATCTTATCAAGCAACCAGAGCCTGAGAGCACACAACAGTCTTCCCAGAAGCCATTCCACTATCAGCAAGCTGGAACTGACCCTGTGTCAGGACAAGACTTGCATGATATACATTGGAGTCTGATAGAGCTAGGTGTTCACAACATGTATGATGCAAAAGTGGTCGGCCTGCTTAACGAACTCCTGGAAGAGTCAAAACTAAGAGAAGCTGGTGTGTTTGACATACTCAATCATGTCCCTCGTGTCTACACTTTCAAATTTCTAAGAACAGGAAGCATGGAACGACAACTAAGAGTTGTTCCTGCATACAACAAAGGTGGAATCAATGCTCCATTTATCCATGCTCAACCTGAAATAGATTATCATTTGGTACTCAAAAAGTTTATTTTTCAAATGGTACCAGATCATGGCAGCAAAATGCATTTTCCAGGTTTTACTGTAATTGGACCCTGGTTGGAGAAAATCCCAGCAGATCTTGAAGAGTGGAATTTCTGCTTTGTGCCTTTAAAGTCTCAATTTGTCGAAGGGAAGACGCAATTGTATCTATCCGCTGAAATATTGAAAGCAAATTTCTTTTATCCCATTTTGTTGTCATTTGTACACATGAACATCAGGTACAGGATTCTTGAGGCAAAAGGGGAGAATTTAACAAAGGAAAAACTGAAACAAGAAAGTATCACTCTTAGGAAAATTGAAGAGAATGGTCCAGCAGTTACAGTACACTACTTACACAATTATCTTACTGTTGACTATGTGTTATCACTGCGTCACATCCAGTGGCCTTTGTGTGCAGCAGAATGGGGAAGTCGGCAAAGGTATTGGCCTAATAGTGACACTGTCAACGATGTCATACGTTATGGCTGCCATTTGGTACCAAAACAACCACCTACTCTCAGCAAAGAAGACCCACTGTATGGCCTGTTTTTCCAGTACTCATTTGCAAGAGCTGAAAACATCCTGCTAAACAAACTGAATGAGGATAACCCAGTGCTGACTGATTGTCTGCGCATGTTAAAGTTTCTCTGTGAGATGCATTTTGACAGGCCTCAGCTGCTGAAGTCATATCACATGCAGACAATCATTCTGCTCGCAGCAGAGAGGCTTCCACTGTCACACTGGAAAGCTGACAATTTTGTGAAACATCTGCTGGATTTATTGGATGACTTGCTGCATTTTCTTGTGGCACAATATCTACCTAACTATTTCATTCCTGCGCAGAATCTTTTCCAGCAATTTTCTTCTGATTTTCTTATTGATGTGGCAAAGAGGGTGTCCAAAGTTAGGAAAAACCCGATCAAATACCTAACCCCCTCTAGGGATCCTGAGAGATTTGGGATCTTTCTGATTTGAATGACCTCAATACAGATGAATACACGCATCCTTGAAGTGCGCTAAAGGTCTGATAGAAAGGGACCCATGAAGACCTCTTGCATTCAGCTTAGCACTATGATCACATCAGGAAAACAACATTAATTAATGAAAAAAACATTTTGGTAGCAAGTAGACTGAGTTTTGAGGGAAAATGTACAGAGCCACCTTACGAACATCAGAAATTTAAGATGGAATAAATTTGGTAAATTCTTTAAAAGTTGGAGCACATTCTAAGGCACCTAAAGTAAGGGTGTTTTCAACAGGATGTACTATTGACTGTTGCCATAGCAACCTGTATTGTTACAAAAAGGACCATGACTCTTTTGCAAATTATTGAGCATTTGGTTGATAGCATTTATAGTATTGCATCAAGTGTAAATGAGTTATTGTAGTAGTATTGATTCTGACCATTAACTTTAAAGTTCTGTTGGCATTTTTAAAAATTTAAGGTGCCCTAAATTGCTTTTACATTGTAGAAAGGTGAAATTTAGCCTTGAGTGCTTCAAGCACTGAAAAAAATAGTAAAAGGTGTTACACCAGGTTGTAAATTGCTATATGGTAATTTGTAGTGTTACAAAAAAACTATCTAACTTAATCCTTTACACTGATGGTGTCAAAGAAATGTTCATTTGTTGGTGATTAAGATTTATTCTGGGAAAAAACGAAATTTAAAGTGTTTTAGAATTGATCCATTTATGCAGAGTGTTAAAAAATGCTGAAAACCTTTTTGAGCCACTGTAAACCTGTTGCTTAGCTGTTCCCATTTCAAAGTGTACTGCATTTAGTCAGTGCCACCCATATTGAGGGTAGTGCTTACCACTATGCCTAGAACAGTAACCATTGACAAAGACAGAATAGAATATGAGAAATCCCGGTAGTTTATCAATGCCTGAGTTAGTCAACGATAGGTAGGGTTTAATTTGCCTTGATTTGCAGAGTCAACATTTATGCAACGAAACCTTTATACTTGGACATACAGATATTATTGAGTCCTGTAATGTATCACTCTTTTGTTTTGTTCTGTATCGTAAAAGCAAAATGCACAACCATGTGCTTCTAATAAATGAGATGTTAGGAAATATATTTTGCCCTGTGCTTTTATGGATGGAGTTGACATGTAATAGCCATGAAAAAAGTGTTAAAAGTAGTTTATTCCAACATGGTGCATTTTTTAACAAAGTGTTAGTACAGAGAAAGGTTGCTCAGTTAAAGGCAAATTTCAGCTTTCAAAGAGCTTAGAAACTGAATGAAATTCCTCTCTATAGAAACCCAACCATACGCGGTGCTCACTCTTAAAATTCGAAGTAGTTGCCTCGTCTTGATTTTGTGGCCTTTTTTTTTTAAGAAACGTCAGCTCACTGAGAAGGCTGAAAACCTGGTCTCAAACAAGCGTGGCTAATGCGAGGCTGAACGAGCTTGCTTTAGCGTGCATTCATAAACCAACAGAAATTGACAGCAGTTCTATTTTAAAAAGATGGGATGGCTCTGGCCACAGACGGATTGCCTTAGCTTTCAGTAAAGAATAAACGACGGGCAAGAAATGTTCGCTTTTCCAACTGTTAAGGGAGAAGTGAACTACTCTTAATCGTGAAAGTTAGTGACTTCTTAGTCCTACAAGTTTAAGAGATGGCCATATGACATGGCTGTCTCAAAGGTGAAGAACATAAGCAAGAGTGTATCGAAACAAATAATTGATAAGTGAGCGTGATTCTGTATATCATCTAAGAAATAACTTCAAAAAACGTGTTACCTAAGCATTTGAAATTTGCAGCTCTTTTGGCTTAGCTACTCATCAAAGTTTTGAGGTTACCTTTTTGCCGAGATATATGGGGTCCCATTAAAATTTTTCCACGTTGCTCTTTTTAGGTAGAGTAAGCTGTCATTGCTGCACTTCAGAGCAGTCCTTTGACGTTTTGATACCAACAGGCCACTTGCACTAAGAGGTCACGTGACCAATGCTTTCTTTAAATAATGAGTTGGAATCTTGCTGATGCCAAAAATTGACAGAGCTCATGAAAATAATCTTATCCCCGAAATTTGAGAGGAAACTCATTTAAGGGAGATATTTTATGGCACTTTGAATTTTCAACAAAGTAGTATGATTTGTATTGGCCACCATGTTGGAGGGCATACTCTTGCCCTCCAACATGGCGGCCAAAACTACTTTTTGCTTATATCTTATTAAACGTGTAGTAGTTACGCTCAGATGTGCTGTAAACGCTACCACATCATCTTTTCAACATTTTCCTTGAAGTGCAAAATTTGTGTTCTGAAAGAGGTAATTCATAATTTTAAAAATCACATTTTGGTCACGTGACCAGTACGAACTTACTCATTTTAAGAAAATGGTGCGGGTTTGAAAAACCAAATCACTATTATTTTGTTTAAGATATGACCCCCTAATCGTTTTTCGAAGACAAAATCATGTAACTTTCATTTTCATAAAAACGATGTCACATGACCTCTTAGTGCAAATGGCCTATTAAACCTCCATTTACAACTTTGAAGCCCCATTTACACTACAAAAAAAAATGGGTCCGGACCCATAAAGAAGTTGGTACGGACCAGATATTTTTGCCGTGTAAACCTTCCGTGCCATGTTTTCATGAAATAGATACGGACTCGCTTTTTTCTGGTTTTGGGGTCATAAGTGGCTATGGCCCCAAAACCGCAAAAAAAAAACAAGTCCGGATCCCTTCTGCTGTTCGAAAGCGCTCTGTAAACGCATCTTCGTTCCGTACCATCGTCTTCATGTGAGCCTGCCGTGCGTTAAGGTGGTTTCGCGCGTGTGTACTATGCACTTTTCAAGCATGAGCCTAACCTGATTGTTACCCGTGTAAACGGTTAAAAAAAAATTGGTCCGGACCACCTTTTAATGGGTCCAGACCAGGTTTTTTCTGTAGTGCAAATCGAACTTGAGATTCTTAACAGATTCTTAGCTTGATCTTTCTCACTACAGACATGTTGGAATTTTGGAGATCAGAGAGGACACCAATTTCAGAATAAAAAAGATTAGATTGGAGACTGTGCGCCCTTTCTATATGGACGATGTAGTTTTAAGCAACACTGAAATTGACCCCACCCAGGAAGAGATGGTGATGGCTTACTTAGTCAACAAAGTAAGTAAGCACTCGACGACTGTTTTCTGTACAATATCTGTTCGGAGAAGCAAATATTGCCTATTTTCTATTACTTGAGGGCGACTAAAAATTTCTAGAGGAACGTTCCATTCATGTACAATTTTCGAGGCGTATCTAATAAATTCCCTACGATTTTCTGTAGTTTAATTTTTCATATTGTACTACCCAGTTTACACCATTTTTTCTTAGAAAAAGGAAACCTAAAATTTTCGGATTCTAAAATGTAATGGAGAGAGGAATCAGGAAAATTCTCACTTTCGTAAAACGTTAAATTCCACCTAAAATTTTCGGGAAATTAATAGTGAAGCCCTTGTAATTTCGAAAAGACTTAAGTTCCCCTAGGATGACCGAACAGATAAAAATTTTGTAGCGCCGCTTCGAATGCATTTCCAGAGATCTAAAAGTAATTTTTGGATAGCCTAAATGGTGTTTTCAACGTACTTTGGAGGAAACCGTCGCTAGGTGCCCCTGGTAAACATTCGATACTCTTGTCTGCAAAAATTATATGTGTGACATTTTGACCACAATGCTGTCAAATTTTTTAACATTTATATGGGTGGTAATTATTCGGGGCGAGATATCTCCACCAGCTCCTATGATTATGACCTCTGTCTACTCCCATAGTAATAAAAAGTAGCATAATACTGTAAAATTCCGAAAATAAGCCCCGGGGCTTATATTTTTCAAAAGCCCTTTTTGAGGGGCTTATTTTTGGAGAGGCTTATATTCGGAGGGGCTTATCTACGGAGGAAAATTTGCGTTTCAGAATCGATTAGGCTAGCCTTATATTTGAAAGTAAATTTATCGTTTTTGCTTTGCTGTACTTTGTATTTGAGGGTAATCTTCCAAGTACAAGCCCTCGGGGGGCTTATATTTGGAGGGACGATTTAACGGACGGTTTTTTGCGTTACCGGTTTGCGGAGCTTATACATGGAGGGGCTTATTTTCGGAATTTTATGGTATATAGATTTAGCCAGAGCTAAAAAGCGTAGCTCCAGTTAATAATTAATGTAGGTCTGTGTGTTTCACAGTCTTGTTTCTGCTTAATGACAGGTAGAACAGTTGATTGAAAAGGCTGAGAGAGAACACAGTGGCAATCCACGACAACCTGACAAACCTCTGATAACGATACGGGTATGATAGCTGTAATCTCTGATCCAGACTTAACCCTTTAAGTCCCAATAGTGACCAAGATCAATTTTCTCCTAAAATATCCCTACATTGTCAACAGATAAGTTATGAGAATTATTAAAATGATCACCCAAGTAAAAATGCCTTGATCTTCTATCAAATTGTCTCAACTCATTCTGAAAGGAAATGTATGGAGATCAGTTTGGAGAATTTGTATGTGGATACTGGGCCTTAAAGGGTTAACAGTGACAACAACAACATCAACACTTGACTCTCACTTAGGGCAAAATGATGGCTTAGGGGAGGGGCAGGTGGTTAGTTTCCCAGCAACGTATAATGATCCAATCATTTATGCATTTGGTTCGCGTACATGAAAAGTTCGGCGTCTGAAACAACGCTGTTCCAAAGTCCATCCAAAGTGGAAATTCCCAGCCGGCTAGGCAGAAAGAACGACAGAGCTGTTTTAAATTGAAACTGGCATTCCTGTGTGATGTATTTTGTAAGTAAAATGAATATTTTTCTCTTTTTGAATTAAGTTCGGCTGGAATTAAGGTTGGCGTCTGAATCAATTCAGCCGCTCTAAATAATTTGGGTCGGCCTTAATTCGAATTAGGTTCGGCTCATGAAACGTGTAGCGTCTGAACCGGGCCTAACAGATTACATGCGTTTCTTAGAGTTATGCAAAATGTCGAAAGTATCTCATTTCCTGGTCATTTCCCCTTCTGTGAACAGGTTGAGTATAGTGGTGGTTTTTCGTCCTTCAATATTAGAAGATTTGGACAACAGTTTGTTGACAGAGTGGCCAATCCAAAGGATATTTTACATTTCTATCAGAGAAAAAAACCACCTACCAAAACAGGTAATTTAACCACAGTTCCAGGGGGGTGTGGGGGGGTACTTCCTTATAAGAGGCTAATGGGGAAGTGCCGCTGGATGGGGTCGCATTTTCACAACTGGATTGACTATCATGGGGTCACATTTTCAACAGAGTTACTAGAATGGGGTCGCACATTTTAGGATTTTTTGGGGTAAGACAGTTCTTCATATTCACGGTTAGCAAACGTACCAGAATGTTTGCACTGTAGATGAAAAGTAAAGTGTTCTTCATTCAGTTTAAAAAATGGGTCAATTCATAAAAATAGAAAGTGACTAAGTTGGGATCGCGACAATTACATATTTGCCCAAAAGTGACTAAGATAGGGTCTATAATTGGTCACAGAATAGACTATAATGGGGTAGGGGCCCAGCGGCACATACCCAGCAAAAATGTAGCCAAGTACCCCCGCCCCGGCCCATAGTGACATCTACATGGGCGTAGATACAATGATCAGAAGTTGAGGTGGAGTGGTGGTAGATTCCGGGGGGACTCCCTATGATGGGCTATACGGGGAGGCTCCTCTCAAAAGGGGTATCTATTTCAGGCTTCAGGTGTATGAAAGGGTAGGAAAATCTTTCATTTGGGTCTGTGAAAGCGCCCAAAAGGGCTAACAAAAACAGATGAATTTTATGGCTTTATAAACTTGAGAAAACGTTCTTTTTTGTGTGATTGATTCCTATTTGAAAGACAGTACAAAGGGATGCAACGTTCTAACCAAGATATGTGATAGGGGTACCGGGGGTACTTGTGAGGCATGGTTTCTGGCGTTTAGTTGGTTCGTCTTTGTTATGGTCAATATGAATGGCGGCGAGCATGTTTAATTTATAGCCTGCGAGGAGAAACGGATGTTTTCGCAGGCTAGATTAATTATCAGTGCTAGTAGTATCTGACAGATGACTTTAAAGAAATAACAATGCAACAAAATTGACCAGTCAGGTTAATAACCAGAGTTTAATACCATCAACTGAGGTGAGACAACTCATTTTGACTCTGAAGATGAGCACCGCACAGATCGAAGCGTACTGCTACTTATCAGAGTGTTAGTTTTTTATCATAGTCACTAATGGTTGCAATGTTCAATAGTTTTTACTAAGCATGCAACAAAACAACAAAAACTAGTTTCCTTGTGCAAGAAACTTTAAGTAAATGTTTCAACTTTTCTTCATTAATGGGTATACTAAATGTTACTAATTGTAAGCACAATGCTGCGAGCAGATGCCGGGCAGTAAAACATCATCTGAGAAACGATGAACTGACGTAGACTTGATTAAGGTAGAGGGTCTCTGTGTCTGTATTTCTGTTGTAGACAAGAAGGGCAAAGAAGACAGCAGATTTGCTCAGTTCCGCCCAGAGGCACTGGACAGTATCAGAATGGAAGACTTGATCAAAGAATACTTAACTTCGAAAGATAATGTACGTCGTCACTTATAATTGGTCTACTCATCTTTAGTAATTCTAACATTTTGACTTCTTTGCACAGCTGTACGGCTGTACTTGTTGGTAATAAACAGGATCTCTCGTAGGGTCCAAAGTGGAGTATTGTCGGCCTGAATTTGGATTAAGTTTGTCACATGAGATTTTGGGCGTCTCAACTAGGCCTACCGTATTTAATCGAATAACAGGGACTTTAAGATAGGTCACCGCGGTCGCCTGCGACGGTTGGATAGATGTTACGTCACGCAAAATACGCGTGACATTTTACTGTCGTCCTTCTGGGACGGTATGTTTTCGCAGGGTTTCTCGTCGTGAAGGCAACGGTGAAATCGGTAAGAGTTCATACACACTTTTCTTCTAAAACTGAGTACCCAATAGGTTAAATATGCGTTGTGTTGTGTTTATACTGATTTACCTATCGGTGAACTGAAAAAAAAAAGCGAAAACGTCTGAGTTCATTCAAGACATAACTCCGCTCCGTTGCTTGGCGACTTCTTGTTTTTACCTAGTGTCGTCCGCCATCGCAGAGGAAAATTGCCAAAAAGAAAGGTATAACAGTGGTGATTTTAGCCGTCTTTTTTAACGTAAAACTTTTATAAAACTTTTAACGTATTCCTATCAAGAAAAGATTTCTTTAAGGTGATTCCCTGGTTTTGCACTGCGCATCTCTTACTGCGCATAACAAGATGGCCGCCGTAAAAAAGAGCATGTGAAGTAACATTATTAAAATGAAGTTGACTGAAGAGAAACGCTATTGGAATTTTTGCTTGCTGTTGTTTCTTGCCGAGATGAGACTCAATGTGTTGGGAATGTGCATAACGTAAGCAGTACGCGAGTTGCTGAGTTCGACTTCCTCTCGGAGAACCTCGATAGTAGATGTTTAACTTGTGCTTATTCACTTTGATTTTCATTTAAACGCTTTCTTTATCACATTGTGTCCTAAATGTGATATCTCGATGTAAATTCTGTAAAAACGGATTTTTTAATACTTTCTTCCCCCTTTCACATACATTCCATTTTGACACTCGCCCCAGTCCTCTCTCAAATATCGGAGAAAATGCATTTGGTGCGCACTTTCTGCAGCTCTACCACAAAAACGAGTACGGTGACCCCCATTTTTTATTTCATGATTTTAATAAGGACAGTGCTTGCTTTCGATGAGAAAAAAATGGGCACAAATGTATGTTCAGTTTTTCGGCAATTTTACTAAATTGTACGGATTGAGCTATCACGGGTCGAGTAGCGTGTGTCCAATTTAATTCTACTTTGTAGCGTAAAGTAAAAACAAGGGCATTAAAAGGTATTTTTCTGGTGTTTAAGTGGATAAACAATACATTAAAGTCTAATTCTGTGTGATACAACATGCATCATCGAAAAAACTCTCCTTTTTGTCTAGTTTTGGGCTCACCGCGGTTTTTGTAAAAGGGTTCTAAATAGCCGTATTTGTCAGCATTGTGACGTCAAAACGAGCACGGTGACCCCCACTTTTTATTACTTTTTTATCATCTTCTTGACTTGTTACATCAGTGTACCAAGTTTCATCTACAATCTATGTTACGTTCTTTTACTAGGGAATCACCTTAACACAAAAAGTGTTGGCTAAAGAGAGAAAAGTTCACGGGGAGATAAAAACACCGACTAGCTTTGAAAACTAGCAAGCTTTAATTTGTACTCTTATTCGTATACGCATCCAACCGTCCCAGGCGACCGTAGTGACCTTTTAAGTCCCTTATCGCCGCCCCCGATAACTGCGGCCCTCGAATAAGCGCCGCGGCTTATAATCAAAATCTAAAGGCGTTAATTTTTTTAAGTTTAATACGGTTGATAATAATACTGTAGTTGAAATAACTCTTTGTCGTGTCCAACGTCCAATGAAACTTCGCCTTCCAATAAGCGACATCTTCGAATAAGGGCTTATTCAAGGGAATGAGGTAAGCCTCTCTGACGATGCCCAAAGGCTGAAATGAATAATAAAAATTGTTGATCGTTATTTCAGGCATTAGAGCTGCGCATTTTAACAGAGGGAAAAATGGCACAGGCACTTCGTGAGTTTGTTGAAAAAGACGAAAGAGATGCCATATCGACTGTTGTAAAGTGGCAGCTTGATCAAGCACAGAAACACTTGAAGAAGAGGCAAAATGTACGGGAAGAGAACATTGAGACTGAAGTGTGTAAACATACAGAAGAGATTAGGAGGAAAGAAGACGACAATGATGAGGAGGATGCAGAAAGCATAAGAAAGGTATCCAATGAAACCTATTCTGCCTTTTTTGAGTACTGCCAGTAAACGGGTCATGACAAGATCTGAAGTGCCACGTCAAGGAGGCCATCGCTATCAAACGAAGAAAACCTTTTCTAAATAGGGACCAGGGACTGGACCTTCCGGCCATTTATAGTTCTTTTTTGGGATTACGTTTACAACGACCTTTCTGTTAAGTAACCGAATGTCATCTTAAATCGCGTGATGAAGTTTGGGCGATTAGAGCGAATTATTCGATTTGTTTTAAACTGTTTTGCACGACAGAGTTTTGCATTTGTTGTTATAAAAAAGGTAAAAAATGATTGAAAAACGATGTTCACTCTGGCTAGGTCTTTGATGACTTGCTTGGATTGTATGTACATGATGTGGAAACCGTTATTGTTTAAAGTTAAAAGTTCACGAGTAGATAGAGGCTTTCCATCAAGTTTTGCGGAAGACTATTTATAGGAAACATGATTAATTGATTTTCTTAGCGACAAGTATTAAGTGGAGGTAAAATTCCGGGATCTAAACGTCTATCCATATTTTAAAAGTAGTTTTCCAGCTCAGAATCCATATCCTAAATTGTTTTTATAATCAGGTCCTGGAAGAATCCCGAAGTAGCCAATCAAGAAATGAAAATAATAATGCTGATGATATGAGTGGGAGCAGTGACGACGACAGATCAGCTGCTGTACCAAGTACAAGCAAAGGTATCAAGACAACTGTGTGCTTTGATGTAGTGAATAGACCTCCAACGGTAACACCCAAGAAATACACCTTGCATTTGTGATTTTAAAGTTTTAATGTCTTTGATCCTCACTGACTCGCGATTACAGCTTGAAACTTTACTTTTCCTCTGTTCACAAGAACGCGTCCTTTTTCAACTACAGTCGATTCCCGATAACTCGAACCTTCAAGGAAAATCAAAAAAGTTAGCAGGAGTTCGAGTTATCGGAAGTACGAAGCAAATAACCAGAAAGGAGGAAATGGGATGGGGAATGAATGCAAGTAACATGAACACTTCAAAGCTTGATAAATACACAGTGCTGGACATTGTATTTAAACTGCACTGACAAAAAAGTAAAGACAAAGAATACATGGTTGTTAAAATAATTTCAATGTTTCGGACTTTAGTTCACTTTTTTCCACTTGTCAGTCGCTTAAAGCATGGTTCGAGTTGGCGTGGGTAAATTTACATATAGGAATGATCTGAAGGGAAACAAGAATTACTTCGAGTTAGCGGGAGGTTTGAGTTACCGAGGGTAAAATTACAGTAAATGTATGAAGGAAATCCATGGGAAATCGATTTTGGTTCGAGTTAGCAAGAGTTCGAGTTATCGGGAGTCGACTGTAGTTTTATGTAGCAAGTCTTATACAGTAGATTAATCATGGCTCAGAGTAAGAAATTTTTTTAACTGACCCTAGGAGGTAAAAGAACTTTTTTTAGATTGAAGAAAGAATTTTTACTTGAGACTTGGTTGAGTGGGGTGGGTTGCTTGCCCACGAAAGGTTTGATTGTATGTAACCCTCCATCACGTATCAATGTGCATTAATTTAGCAAGAGAACGTAGCGTTAACAAATTTATTTGTAGGGATTTAATGGTGTATAAGTCAGATTTCCTGATTATATTTAGAACAGTGCTGGTCCAAGCCATGAGAAACAGCTTTTCATGCAGTGTAGCCATCAGCAGCAAGTGCCTTGCAAAATTAATAACTTACTCATACAACCACCACCAATGAAAATATGATATCTTCCCATGTGAAAAGATTACCGTTGCTATGGCTACATAATAAATCGCGTCTTTCGCAGAAAAAATGACGTTGAAGTTAAAAGGTTTGGTATTTCATTGGTGCTTATATAACTTATTAAATAAGTAGAACATTACATGGCTGTTTGGAGTTAAAAATTTCTCCTCTCGTCTTCTACAATAGTTCAATCCTTGGCTGCGCTCACGCGCAAAAATATTTTTCAACATTCGAGGCGAAGTTTCGTATCTCCGAGCGGCGGTGTAATATCCTCTATTCACGTCATGGTGCCTTAGCTTAATGCAGACATTCCCCTCTATGTCAACAGGAAAAAAGGGCCGTGGTGATGTTGGCAACACATCCTCAAGCGGTACCGCTGAAGGGCGTGGTCGAGGTAGGGGCAGGGGAAGAGGTCGTGGGCGAGGAAGAGGAAGAGGAGCATCGCAAGCAGGAGCAAACACTTCACGGACTATTATGGACTGTAAGTGAATGTGTAAAAGATGTAAATTGTAATTTGTTCACTCACGAAAGACGTAGGAGTCGTTAGGGGGGTGCTTTCCATTCAACCCGAAATTCCGGAAATTTTGGTTGGTACATCAAATGGAACGGACCATTTCGGTTTGTTCCGACCGGAATATTCGGGACCAGCTTTCAAGATGGTCCACTTTGATCGGTCTGGTCATTTCGGTCGGTCGGATCGAAATGTCCCTTTCCATTTGACCAAATTGTTGTTCCCAGTACCGCCATTTTGTATCCTGCTTACAAGAACAATAACCAAACGCGCGGTGGCTTGGGTCGGGTCTGTGCAACCGGAATGTACCGCTCCATTGGGCACGTGAAATTTCCAAAATTTCAAACCTCAATTTTTGTGGAATGGAAAGCGCCCAGGAACTCGCTAAACCGTGCATTCCAGATTGAATTGTAATTTGAAAATGTTGATTTTGAGGAGAGAGGAAAACAGGAGTACCCAGAGAAAAACCTCTCAGAGCAAGGACAAGAACTGACCACAAACTCAACCCGTATGTGGCGTCGGCTTTGAGATTTCAACCCAGGCCAGATTGGTGGGAGACGAGTGCTCTCACCACTGCTTCACCAACACAATCCAGTGACGGATCCAGACAATTAGATAAGGGGTGGGGGGGCGGTCATCCAGACCCTTAGATAAGGGGGGGACGGTCTCGCTCCTCGCTGGGCGAGTAGCAAGGAGAAACGGCTGTTTTCGCAGGCTACTTAGGCTTCTGTTGCGATTCCAATGAAAATTTTTTCATAAATAGTAAGCGCCATCGTCTCCCAGTGACTAATGGTGATGTACGTTCAACTCTAACTCTAATTTTGACCACTCCCAGGGCTGCAAATAATTGTCAGTCATTGGACAATGCCTGACAAAACTTGCCCAAAGTCTGACTTTCCTTACTGCGGTTGGAAATGATGCCAATTCAAAACAAGCAGAAAGGACTACAACTTTAAAGATGAATGAAATCTACCATTTGAGCCCTATGGCAGTGATAAAATCACTCGTCTTCCTTGCACAATTTTTAAAGACGCATAATGTGTCCTTGATTGACTCCGATTGACCCTTGTTTTGTCTGACCCAAATAATAACTTGGCTGGACATTTGTCCTTTTAAGAGAGAAAAAGTAATTGCAGCTAACGACGTCATTCGCACCCTAAACTGCACCTGCAGATTAAGCTTATTATGTTTACTTGCCTTTACTTGAATGTACTAATCAGTATTCCCCCCTCCCTCTGTTATAGCCTTTGTCTCATCATCAAAAAGACGAAGACAACCGAGTGATGTGGTGGAGGTAAAGCAGACATTCTTAACTACAGTAATTACCTGTTATTCACTCTCCTGAAGGGTTTTTTTTTTTAGGAACTGAGCAGTTTTCGTTTGACCTTGAAGAATGATTTCCTTAAGGATTCGTTATTATCTGTTTTATCAGCTGATAGTTCCACGAAGATCAAAATTTGGACTTGTCATCTTGTCAGCAAAGAAACCCTAAGGTGCAAAAAGCATCGCTCGATTGTCCAAATGTCGGCAGCCAAGCTTGTCTTGACCCTGAGAAAAGAGCTGATAATTCGCAGCGCCACTACTGGTTTTCAAGCGAAATGACGTTTGAGAAACGAGCGCAGAACTTTTCCATACTGACGACGCGTCAGTATCCAGATCAAGGTAGTTCCTCTAATAGGACATTTTCATGATGACGACATTTAACTGCAACTACCAGAATTATTTCGTTTTTGCGTTCTTATTGAAATATGTCAATCCCTTTGAGGTTTAAACAACAATAGCCCTAATTTGCATAAGAAAGCAACAAACTGAAGGATTCTGGTAGTTGTAGCAAAATGATGTAATCGTGCAATTGTTCTATTGGTCGTGCCGCGTGGGAAATTTGCTTCAACCAATCAGAAGCACTACCCAGATCCTGGTAAGGATGCGTCATCAGTGTGGAATTTCTGCGCTCGTTTATCCATCGAGTCAAGCTACGACGCTGTCCGGCCTACATCTAGCTTATTATTTTATGAACATTAACTAACATTTTTTCATTAATTCTGCAAATGGCCTTTCTCAACTGGACGGTTTCAAATGAACATAATATTCTCACTGGGGCCATCTCGTACAAACGCCCCAAATCCCTTCGGGATTCAAGGATAACAATTCCCGCGCGCTCGTAGTCTCCTGGGTGTTCTGTTTCACACAGGTTTTGTATAAATAGGCCTGTTTTGGCCTGTTTAATTGTCTTTTCGTTAAACGTTCGCCAGTCGTTAGCTTGGCGTCCCTCCCTCCTCCCCGCAGCGATGACCATTGTTGTCATCCTAGCTAGCTCCCGCTCCTTTTTCGCCTCCGGGCTCGCTTCTTCCCATATCTTATCCTTGCCTGGGGCGTTTGGGAGTGAGGGCTCCCAGTGAGAATATATTACTATTCAATTCATCTTTAATAATCTAGGAAGTAATTTCTGATGAAGATGACAATGATGAATTTAATGTCCCTCTGTCATCCTCTGTCAAGAAGACAAAGACATCCCAGTAAGTACTTCAGCCTGATAGTAAACGAACAATTTAATTTATAGCAATAAACTAGATGATTGTGGTACATGGAGGTTGTATTAAACAGACTCCATAATAAGTGGACCTTCTGTAGGCTGTAGTGAGTAGAAGTGTCAATGAGTCCCAAACTTTCCTTCTCATTTTTTTCTGTAAAGTAGTTGCATGGGTTTCAGCAGTAGTAAATTCTTCTGGTTTTACTGCACATGGTGAGAATAGGCTGCAATTATACTATTGAAATACGGAAAAATTCAAGGGAAGCTTCGATCTCGGACAAAATAGACGGAAAATTTCGACCTTTCCCCCCCTTTCCCCAAAACCAATAAGACAAAATGGTGTATTTTGGCATCTGCGTGGCTTCTCTGCTGAGGGAATGCTTAGGCGTTGTCATTTTTTGCTGCCCAATTTTTTTGCTTTTTTGTGAGATTCTTGATTTGACACTTACCCTGTACCTGAAAGCTAAACCCAGCGTTGAAACAGGTGCAGTCAGTTCAATTTACAAATCTGGCATTAATGCTTTTGTCTTTTACAGGCCCACTCAATCTCAGAAGTCATCGAGAGGAAGACAAAGGAAAACTGTTGTGAATGTTGCTGTTGATGATGTAAGCTTAAGTTTCTTTTCGTTCTTTTATACCAAGTTATTATGTTATTTCTCGTTAGCAAGGAACCGTTGTAAGTATAGTGTGTGATACGCAAAGTCCCCTTTTTCATTTAACATGTATTTTCGTTTGAAAGGGCCCACATTGTAACGCTTTTCGGCGTTACGTCTACGATCGAACAACCAAAAGGGCGTTTTAGTCAGGACGCGGGATTCGCCGAAATCTTGACGCGGAGGAAAGACGACTATATTCGCCACTATAGAAACGAAAAGGAAACTGGGCCGAGTTAACTTTTGCAAAGACTTCTGGGACTGCTACAGGGAACAAATTAGCCAATAGCTGAATGGCGCGTCCCCAGTAACAATCCCAGAAGTCTTTGCGAAGCTAACTCGGCCCAGTTTCCTTCCTATTTCGTAAGTGGAATTTCGGGATGCGGGATGCGGGATGGTCGCGAAAAGGAGCAGGGATGCTGAATCAGGGACCCCCCTTCCAAACCCTGTGATACGAAAACAGTCTATGAACCAGGTGGTATAAGATCCAAATAAATATTGTCTTGTCTTGGCTATGAACTTAGGCGCCCAAGAAAACTAAAGGAGCCAATCTAAGTAATTTTCTCCACGTAATTTCCACATTTCTTTTCTTACCTGCAGGAAGAAAGTGAGGATTCAGACGACCCCTTCTCCATGCAACCAAGCAGTAAAAGAAGCAAACGATAGCAACAGATGAATCTCGCTATTGCCAATAGTGGTTACGTGACTGTGCATCTTTTGACCCTGTACTACTACGTCTTTGAATAGGTTCCACAGCGCTAAACCTTTACACTCTTTCAAGGGCTAAAAGTCAAAGTGCAATGGAAATTTCAAGGTGGATTTAAAAAATCTGGAAAAATGAAATGATAAAGCCACTTATTTTCGAGCACATTACGATTCGACAAGGGTGACGTCGATGAAAGCATCAGTGCAAAACGGAAATAGAATGTGAATTTCTAGTATAGTGGCAATGGTGTTACTTGTGTTTATCTCCACTTTACAGGGGATCGAAGACAGTTTAGAATTCCTGAACAAAACAAAGTTATCACCCTATTTGCGCTAAATAAACATTAGCAGTACTGTTGGTAGGAAAACATCGGCCAGTACGGTTTCGCTACTTGTCAAGTTCGCTACGTTCGAGTTTGCTACCTACATATATCGTCTCGCTGCCTATTGGCAAAGTCCAAAACTTGCACCCTGGGAGGGACAAGCTTAAAAGAGCGAGAAATAATATATTAAAAGATTTTTTCTAGAGCGATTAAGGGAATAGTTTCAGTGGTTTACAGAAAGTAATATGTAGCGAATTTGTTGCCTACTAAGACGTAGCGAATTGGACACGTAGCGAAACCGGTTGTTACCGTGTGGCCTGGCAAGTTGCAGTTTACAGATAATTGCACATATGTCCTAATGCAGGGGCGGATCTAGGGGGAGGGTGCAGGGGGTGCGCACCCCCCCTCCCTGAGATGACCTGCGGTTTTCTAATACAACTGGTATTCTGCAAAAAAAAACTATGTGGTTTACTGGTGTTGAAGTAGAGCAAGAGACGAGTGCACCCCCTCCTAAAAGAAATCCTGGATCCGCCCCTGTAATGTGTTTCATCAATCTGTATTATATTTTTTTAAGTTAACACATTGTCCCTTTAGTTAGTGTTATTTACAAATGTACATTGAATTTTATATTTTGAGATTATAGTTAAAATATATTTTAGAAAAAATGAAAGAGGTTTAAGACAGATGACAGATGTTTACATTTTGATGAATTCAATTACGTTTCTTATGAAACATGATACACTGTAAAAAGTGTTTGGATTTGCAAATGTCAAACAGTTTATCCTATTACTCGAACTTATGTGTTGTTCAAACAGAAATAGCAAGCTGATGTGGTTACTTGCATTAGGAAATTCTCAAATAAATTTATATTTGCCCTATAATTGGTCACACCAGTTCATGACATAATTAGAGCTACAGGTATGGAAACATCTTGGTACATAACCTTTTATAAAAGGCTTGTTCCTTGTGCACCGCTGAGTTACATTGACATTAGAAATTGTGATAGAGCCTTTCAATCCCTGCTTGTTGTCACAAGTTTGCAATGTGCCTCTGTTCCTAGCTTACTTTTGTTAAGAGTTTAGGACTTGATGCTGTTTGAGATAATAACTAATACTGAAATAAAACAAGTGATCCTCATAAACAAAAAACATTTATTCAAGTGTTATAAGAGTGCAATAACATTAAGTGAAATTGATATAGATTCTTTTGTAGTTTCCAAACTAATATGATATGCAACAGCATTGCTTTTTGGCCGGTTTTTTTCTCCCTTTTAAACCGTCTTTGACACCTCAAGTTACTCATCTCTAAAGTTTCTCGCCCGGGAGCCATGTTTGCCATGTTTTCTGTGCTTTTGGTGTTGCCGTGGTTTATACAGCGGAAGGACCTTTCTTTGATGTTGATGAATTAGTTTTTCTTCACGTTGAATGACTCCTCTTGTAAGCTGCTCTTCGGCTTCCTCACCATTCACGATGAATTTCTGTCCCTCCACTTCATCTTCACTTGTCTCAGCACTTGCCAGATTCCCCTCACTCCCTGAGAAGTGGCAAAGAAGAAGAAGCACATAAGGATGAAGGTAGGGGTATAAAATTAAAAGCTAATATGATTTTAAATCAGAATCGGAAAATATATTATTAACAGAGTTTAATTCACTTATTCCCTGATTGTAGGTTACACGTAGCATAGGGGAACCAGATGACATCCCCTTGACGAGACGTCTGAAGAGGGTTTGGATTCGTTAACCAAAGTTCATAAAAAAATAAAACCCCAAGTAACTTTGCTTCACTTTTTATCGCTTCAGCCAGGTACATAAAAATTGATCATTCTTTTGCCCTTGCAACATTCCCGAAAATAATTCAGGAACTCTTTTTTTCAAATCCTTATGCACATCTGCAGGGGGCTGTGTCTCACTTGCTCTCCAAAAATTAAAGACAAGGGGGATCCCAGGTTGTCCTTTTTATTGCTGTTTTCATTGTCATTCCAACCGGCCTTTCCAAGCCTCCTTACCTTTTTCAAAAGCCAGTGTTGTTTCACTGAGAGGTTGAAACAGAACGTTGCGTGTAAAAGAAGATTTGCTTTGAAGCAAAGCAGTGTCAGTTGGTGTGTTAAGTTTCTCATTGCTTCCTGATCCATAGTATCTGTGATGGCCAGGGATAGCTTACAAACACCATACCAAACATGCAGGACACATCAAAACTGTTGCAATATTCATAAACGTTATTCATTTTCACAGCATCAGCTGGAGATAATCTTACACAAACGAAAGCTGTTATATATGGAAATTAAGTTCAAGGTAATGATGATGACATTGTTGATGTCAACAAATGTGACGTTGTTGATAATGATGATGATGATGATGGTGATGGTGATAATGATGGTTATGATAACCATGAGCAAGATGATGACAATAATGGTATTTACTCACCATCACATTTCAAGGTAGTACAGACCCACTGCCCACAAGCACAGACACTGGAATGACACAACAGTTAGAATACAACTTTTCACATGACACAGTAGTTATTTTACTATATACAATTACTTCTGGAACTATACAATGTCATATTTTGCAGTTAAGAGGGTTCTATCTACTAGAGAAATTTATCAGTAGCTTACATGGACTTTCACAGTGGACGGGCTTGGCCTAGTTCTGATGAATTTTAATGATGAGCAAAACATTGGCAATCTCAATAATGATTTATATTACGTATTAAAAATGATTATGAATTAGATGACTGTTCAATACCAAATTGAAATTCCCAATGTTGGTCTTACCAGGTGTTACAATCACTGGTTGGAATCTCTGAGCCATCTCCATAAGCCTCATCGTCCAGCTCACAATCTAAAATGATTAAAATGACACAAATAAATCACTTGAACAACAAAAATACCTGCTTATGTAAACTGCACATCACACTTCTTTCTTGCATATTATTGCATGGCAAGGTTATATTGTTTTTTAGTGCATTTAACTGACTCACAGTTAAAGAAGAAAACTCAGTAAAACCTTTAAGGGAAGAGAGAGAATCATGTTTTCTACATTAAAAATATAGTAACTACACTACCTTTCTTTGTTGGTTTGAATTCTGTAAGATAAAAAGTTTGTTCATAATATATATTAGCATCAATGAAGAAATGTCTGAGTGTCTTCTTTGCTAAACAGTTCTCACCATATAAGCCTCTAGCTTCAGTGCATTGGTATGAACTGGTAAATCTAATTCTAATGCTTAGACAATGAATTAATTTACAAAGTCAAATGATAAGTTCTCACTAGTGATAAAATATAATAGTAATCATTATCTCTTCTAGCAATAAATTCAAGCATTCGTTAACATATGTAAGCAAAAAAGCATTAAGAAAAAATAATCGTTCTTTACTGTTTTTGTTGGAAATACTGCATGCAGTTTTACTGAACCACTCCTTGTCACAGCCCCTCCCTCCCCCTCTCCTAGCACTTCCTTCTGACATACACAAAATAATATTGAATACAATAAAACTTGCCTTGCTTAGAGTAAGGAGCAATTTATGTCACCTATAAATCTCCGTCAAACAGCCATTCCCATTACCCAAAACAGGAATTAGAGTATGACCATAACTCCAGTCTGGTTCCTTACCTTTCTCTGATACCACTGTGTCGCTACATTAAATAAAACCCTCCTCTCTAGTAGGCTCCCCCTGATCAAATTTGCTTGAAAGAAATGAGCCTCCTAATATTTATTATTTGGGATTTACTTTATGGTGACTCCTGATACACACCTGAACTCAAACATTTCATGAACTCATGAAAACTTAGTTCCCCGTCTGAATCCTCATCACTAATTGAAATCAGAGCATCGGCGCACAATTTTTGCAGGATGGGGTTGGTGTACTCTTCCATGCTGGCAACCTACATTTTAAACATGTGAAAACTGTCATGATCTCAACTTATCTAGGAAGGTGTGAATGAAGCCACCAAACCCGACTAAAGCCCAGGAAAGTCACCAACAACATCTGAATATACTACCTTTTGGGATCAGACTGAGATTCAGAACAGTGTAGAGAATGGGCATATTGAAATGAGGTATCAAAGATTTGATAATAATGATTGCTACCTATCAGCTAAGCCAAGTCAGACATATATCAATAAGGGTAATACCTCATCAGCTGATTGATTTGCAGCAACAAATTCTCTGAACTCAGTAGCATCAAGTTTTCCATCCTTGTTTTTATCAACCAAGTCAAAGAAAAACTTTAGGAGATTCTTGTACCCTTCAACTCCTTTCAGGGATGTATCTTGGCGCTGTAACCATCCAATTAGACGGCTGCGTATTTCATCACGGTCATGCTCATAACAGACAACTAAAAGATCAATAAGACAATGACATTTTCCAGATGGCATATGAATTTAATGCGTACCCAATACTGGTGTACAAGGGCAGGTTCATTTTACTAGAAATATGCATATTTTTCGCAGAATCTCGCAAAGCTCATGGGAATAAAGTAATATTACACAAATATGACACTTCTGATGGCTATGAGGTACAATAATTTTAAATAGCTTAATGATTTGTAACTCCCTGCACCTTATGAACCTAGGTACTGAACCTCCAGAGCTTATTAGATTTAGTAGAGAACATGTTAACCATCTAATAACATTTAATTTTGACTTTTGACACATACAGGAGCAACACGATTTTTGAAACCATTAAGGGAGAAGTATATTGGTTCAGATAATTGGGTCATTTGAAAAGTTGGAGGTAAAATTATCATCAGTGGTTGACTGGAAAAGGGAGGACACTTTTGGTTAGAATAATTGCAGTTTGGAAAACCAAGGGTTCAAGAAATCCGGACTGTATAGGCATGAACAAGTGTAGACGAGTGTTAGGGTGCATCATTTTACACCCTTTCATTAGCTATCCTTGAAAAAAAAAACAAAAGATAAACTTACCTGGTTTTGACTTATTAACCTTTGCAGAAGGAGGAGAATGGGTTGGTTGTCCTGTTGTTAAAAAAATATCAGTTGGGTAAATTATTAGTTTCTTGATACACCTCAGCCGGTGTCAGTGATGCAGGCTACAGCCTCTCCAAAACAACCATTTTGGGGAAATAGTGAATTGGCCATTGCAAAGACAAAAATTATAAGAATGTATACCCACCATGAGAAAAAAAGTTAGTGCTGTCGAGAGAATGCTAGGCATAAGTTCAGCTGCAAGTTAAGTAAGGCCCAGTTCACACTACGACAAAAAATAGAGTTTGGCGCCCGCAAAGAATTTGAAAATTTTGTACTCAACAATTTTTTGTTTTTGCCACCTTGGTTGCATCAGAGACACTCGAAAGTTTTTGTCTAAACAGAAACATCATTAAAGTTCCTTTAATTGGTCACGTTCATGAAATAAGATGACCTGAAGAAGGATGGCTCTCAAGGAACAAAATAATGAGTTTGTCGCCTGACAAAAAATTGTAGGCCTCCCAATCTTCTCAAATTATGGCATCTTTGAACTTTCATGAGAGCCGACAAAACTTTGGTTGTTGAAAAAACTTGTTTGCATTAGAAATGGCTTTCTGTTGGCAGATTTTTTTATTGCGTCAAACAAACAAAATTTTGCTTAGCACAAACAGGGCCTTAGCACTTAATTATTACCCTTCAAATCAGGTGGCTTTGTTTTGTTAGTTCTTTGGAACACCGTATTCTCTTACACAACAACCACCTTTAGGAAAGAGCAAACTAGCCAAATTATGTAGGAGAGGATAAAAAAAGAGAGTTTATGCAGGGGAAAAAACAGGGGCCACTGTGAAGAGAAGGCCACTGTAGGGAGGTGGTACTGGCAGAGGTTCGACTACACGAGCACTGTTAGAATTCCTCTACACATCCTACTAATTAGGGAAGAGATCTATACTGATTAAAGGAAAGGTAGGCAGTATTATGAATGTTTGAATTAGTTTTGAATACCCCCCAAAAGTTCCTAATGAAATCAAGCCACAGAAAAACTACTTGTGAAAATTATTCAAATTCCTACCCAATCAGAAATTGCGGAATGAAAAATTTCACACCCCCCAAAAAACTTTGTGCATCAAAAAAACCAGAGTTCCCACTGGACTAAAAAGCAGACTAATGGTATTGTAAACACCTTTGCATGTCCCATCATGCTTGATGGAGATCTTTTTTCCCTCCAAGCAGGCAGTCCTGTGCAGCTCACAGTGGTTGGGAAACGTTATCCCATTGGATCCACACACTGTATTTTCACTCTCAGGACATGATTTCTTGCAATTACAGGCAGCATTTCTACCTACAACAGCACACTCCTGGCCGGCATGACATAGAATATTGGTACATGGATCTAAAATCAGAATTCAAGACACAAAGATTGAAATGATGATTTTTCTGAGTAAATTATACAAGTAAGGGAAAATCTCTCATCTCTGCTGGAAAGAGCACCTTTAAATTAGCAAAATTGCCAAGTTTGAAAGAGATTTGTTAAAAAATAACAAAGATATAGCTCCTCAAGGTCGCAAAAGTTTACAGAGGCTCATTTATAGGGAGGGGGGGTCACAAACTTGCCCCCTACAATGCCACAATACAAACATCTTTTTGTATTACACTCAGGTCCATGTCAAAAGCGGAAAAACTATGATAGGGTCTATTATTTTGTTACAATGTGAGTGAAAATGGACAATATGCGATAACAATGGCCCATAGAAAATAACCTGAGTACCCATGTACAAAAAATCTCTGTATGGTTATATGAGATACTACCAAGAAAGCCTAACATTTGTTTGGTCATGTGAGAATCATAATAATTTATCTTTGGCTCAATTCATTTAAGTTTTTCACAGATAGGTGGCTGATGAACTGACTGCATACACTCCAAATAATTGCTCCATTTCTTCCACATGGACAGCACTTCATGCACAAAAAAAACCTACACTGGAGCCTTGATATCACAAACCTCTAGATGACCAAGTCCTTGAAGTATAACAAACGATTTTCTTTTCCCCAGTCATAGTAAGATGTATGGAAAAGAGCCTTGATATAACGAACACATTTTGCCAGTCCCTTGACCCTTCATTCAATTGAGGTTCCACTGCATACGTAAAAAATCTGTCAAAAGGCCCTGGCTGCCGTGCATGGACCATTTTGTTTCAGTAGTGGATGCTGATCGAGGTGTGGCTGTTATGGGGGGTGGGTGCACAGTTCCCCCTTTACCTTGGCATTTTGTAAAAATTATTTAGAAATTTCTTGACAAAGGGTTGCAGTTAAGAGCCAGGATAACCTTGCACTGAGACACCTAGCCTGGGACCAGGCCCTTCATTGGTGGAAAAGGAGAAAAAATCAGCAAGCGACGCAAGCCGAGGGGTAGTCTGGGGAGGGGAAAGGGTCCACTGCTCAGCTCGCTTTGTTTGCCAATATTTTTCCTATTTGACCCCGTTTTTTGCCTTTTTCCCCACTGCAGAACCTGTTCCCAGGCTGAGACACAGGGACCATCTGAGAATTAGGATAGTGCTAACTTACCCTTATCATTACCAAAGCAGTAAAACTAATGCTTTTCAAGTTTTTTCGTTTATCAGGGCCCCCTGAGAAGATGCTTGAGGCAATGTCAGTGATGTAAAAATCCTACATATGATCACTATATCAGTACTTTTCTTTCTTTTTCGCAATGACACTACCTCCCAACCCAGCTTTATAATTGCTTTGCAGTATAGGAGCATTCATCCATTGGCGTCACTGGGGAGAAGTGAGAATAATCGCCAACAAACCTTTGTTTTGAGTTTGAAGCAGTTCGTCATCTTCAGCAGGCCAAGGCTAGGTGATATGGGTGCGTCAACCGGAGAAAGAAACGGAATTCATAATTACTCGAACACTCATTGAATACTTGAAAATTCTTAAAGCCTGTTGGGGGCGAGGGGCATTAATCTTATGTGCTTACAGAATTATATTGCTAAACAGCATTTATTGTGAAAGCTATTACTCTGATTACTGTACTATGAATATATGTAAAATAATGTCGCTCGGTTATCATGAGTCTATCATCTGGAATGGGCCTTTGGTGATCTGCTGGAAACAATTGGGCCTTTGTTTTACTGTATGTGGGACACAAAACAAATCACGGAAAATTGTCGTGTCGCCAGTTTAATAAGGCTGCAAACGGTATGAAAGATAAAGAATATCTAGTGTAAAAAGTGAGTAAAAGCAAATTCGTTACGTCGACAGTGAAATTCTGAAAGCAACGCCACGCTTCCAAATTTTTCCGATCACGCGAAACTACATGTATGATGGATGCAATCTTTTAATAACGGTTCTGTTGTACAATGGGATGAAAACTTTTCATGGGCATTAGGAAACAAATACAAACTCACCGCATCGATTGTAACTGCAAGACAAACCAAACTCCACAACAAACAAAGGGACAGAAGTATTTTCATTCTTCGTTCAGACGTACCGGGTCGCTGTTAACCACTGTGTTAACACACTCTAAATGAGGTCAATGGCCAAATGAAACTTTAAGCTTCTTTGACAAGACAGATTAAATTATTTTCTTGTCAAAAAACAAATACACCCTCAAGTGTTCCAGAAGTTGGTTTCTAGGGCCATTTGGGCTACCAAAACAACTCACCTTCGCTGACAATCTCTGCGCTGCATAGACTGGTTCCGATTTGTCAATAGTCTCGGGTAACTCGCATTCTTTATCGTTAATTAATTAATTGTAACATGATCACATACGATTGAAATCCTATTATTTGATTGTCTTTGTAAAAACACATCAAGTGGGAACGTTTAGCGCCTTTTTTATCTCATGGTTTTTTTCGCCTTTTATTTTTTATCTCGTGTTTTTTTTAGAAACGTAGTGTTAAAACCAGACTCACGCAGTTCACACTTGCCACATTCTTCTAGAGATGGAATATTTAGCAATACCGACAGCGGCCCATATTTGCGGGTCAGTGTATAACTTCAGGCAAGAGAGAATTCTCTCTTGCTTCAGGATTTTTTCACCAATTGGGATTTTTGACGTTAGTCACGTTAGTGTTGGGAAGAAATTTAGGCTGGACTTCCATAAAGCTTATACCGTATTTCCTCGAATAATAGCCGGTGGCGATTATTTCTTGTTTCGCCCAGAAAGGGCACTGCGATTATTCGAAGGAGGGCGATTATTTCAAATACTTCTTACTAGAAGTCGTGCCCTAAATATTTTCCCGTTAAATAAAAAAATAATCACATCAAATAAAACGGAACTTGGGCTTTTTAAGCATTCCAAATTTAGTTCATGATTAATTTTCATTGCGTGAATCGTCACTGATCCGTTTTGCTGGATCACGTTGCACTTCAACCCCGGTCTTCAACTTGACAGGGAGGGGTGGGGGGATTATTTGAGGGAGGCGATTATTTTAAATATTTATGGTTCGAGGGAGGCGATTAATCGAGGGACGGCTATTATTCGAGGAAATAAGGTACCTAAACAGCTTTAGTGGAAGAGTTCCTATTGCTCTCTTTTCAGGAGAGTCAGGGAACATGTCTCTTTCAGTTATCTTTACGCCTGCTAGGCCCCGTCAAGTTCTCATTCATTGGGTCCATTCTATCTAACGGTCAGGGGACAGGATACATTCACACATTGACCTGTGACCTGCAACCTGTGACCGGCGGATTATACCCAAGAAGAAGAGTTGATATCGGATTTTCCAGATTTGCCTGCAGCCCAGCCTTCAAAGCCTTTTGTCCATTCTTTCAAGGAAATTTCAGTCTTAAAAATGTTACCACCCGCGCCAAAGCTTAGTCTGGGTACAGGCTCCGCATTGGGTAAAAAAGGGGGGGGGAAATCGGCGAGCGAAGCGAGCCGAGAGGTAATCTGGGTATTTGACCCAGTTTTTTGCCTTTTCCCCCACCTAGGAGCCTGGTCCCAGGCTACCAAAGCTATGACCGACATGATTATCAATTGTGGCAAATCTGTCCCCAGTTGGACCTTTTATTGCGGCAAACTTGTTTCACTATTAATAAATAGAACAGTTTCTACCTCTTTTTATATACACAAGCTCACGTCGCTATAGTGAATTATTTTTTGACCATATAATATTAATTCAATTTTTACGAACAGATAAATAGGTATGACAGAACACTTTTCATTGAAATAAAGCAATTATCTCAGTTACTTTAGAACTATGACAATAAATTAGTAATATAATACGTAGCTGGTTTTAAACTAAAGATCATAATAATATATTACATGTTTCCAAAGGCATCCTGTTCAGTACATTCCTATTGAAACTTATTTACCTCAAAATATTAATCAACCGAAAAATTCCGAAAATACCGCCCTCCATAATCAAGCAAGAAACTGAATAAATTGAATGATCGATTTTGCACCTTTTAGTTAATTCCTAGTGTTTTAGAGAAACTGTCATGAGAGGCCGCGTCTAGCGTCTATTAGACAGGGGGCGTTAGTTATGTTAGTTAGAGAGGGGCGTCTAGTACTTAAGCAATAGACCACAGGTTCTATGGGGTTTATCGGCGTGATAACCCACGCGGGGGGCGCTTTCCATTCACCAAAAATTCCGGTTTGAAATTTCGGAAACTTCACGTGCTCAATGGAACGGTACATTCCGGTTGCACAGACCCGACCCAAGCCATCGCGCGTTTTGTTATTTTGGCTTCGCAGCAGACGCAAAATTACACTCTAAAAGAGAATAGTAAATACTGATTATATCCTAAAGAACACTCGACTGTCGAAAAGGGGCGGTGGAAAACTAAAGGTGGAGGA
>CALNXK010000127.1:675000-750000 GCA_942486035.1 Porites lobata
CAGGAGCACAATTTTGCATTCAGACAATGAGGGACAAAAGTGTTGACACACTTCCGTAAAATGGCCCCCCCTTTTGCATAGTGGATATACTTATCCCCTTCCCCTGTCTACCCCAACCCCTTCCCCCAAAATCAATGTTGAATTTTGGACCCCAAGTCTTTTTTTTTTTTACTTCAGACAACATTGATTCGGGGGGTCAGGGGATTTACGGCCTTTAAAAGGAATGAAATAATAAATGAATTAAATGTTTGTTAAAAGCACCCCTTTTTAACAAGTGTGTCAACTACTTTTGTCCTTGATTGTCTGAAATACGTATCTGTGTTTTCCGGCTAGATTTTTGACGCTGCTGAATTTTTGTGCGATGACGTTACTCTATGGGCCAAATTGGTTGTTTTTTAAACATCAATTTATAAAGTTTCGTCCTGATTTGTAGTATACGTAGAGTAAAATGTACGAAGCGTTGTCATTACTTAATCTTGTACTCCCGCGCGCGTTCCTGATACCCTGTCGGGTCGAGACGAAATGATTTGTGTTGTGATCAATGCCGTTGCTGCGAATGTAATGTTTTCACAAGTATTATCAATAGTGGAAAAAGGATGGAAACATTAAGGTACAATGAAAATTGTTCTGGTAAATGGTTAACTTAAGCGAATGAAGTACTGCAGAGTAACAGAGGGGACATGCAATATTTTTGACATTGACCTTTGCCATCACTGAAAGGACGTGAACAATATACAGGTTATGAACCTCATAAATGATGGGCCAGCCGTTTGTGCTATGCCCTATATATAGAACTGTTTTTTATTTTTTTTGAGACCTTTTCTAACCTAACTGATCCAAACCTTTAGCGTAGGTAGGCGTCGAACAGCTTAGACCAGGTTACTCGTTAGGAATGTACTTTTGTAATGATTTTACATGACCGCCTGCCATTTATTCAGTGGCATGATTGTTTATTGATGTTGGACGGACAACTATTTCATTTCCCAGCTCGTAAATCACAGAATGCCAAAGAAATTGTTTTCAAGATAGACACACCAGTTTGTATCATCGCCAAAACAGCAATTACCTTGGCCCAGAAGTTCACTTGATGACAAGCAAAGCGGGATAACACGTGATCGATGACGGCCGTGCGCTGGAAAATTTTCCTTTTTTATGCGCTAATTCCTCACAAAAGGCAAAAGAAGATTCCGCTACGTAGAAAGTGCTTCGCAATACGTATTCTTGGCGAGAAAAATTCCAGCGATGTGGTGCAAATAAGGAGTTTCAACGGTTAACCACGAGAATACATATCGACATTAAGAGGTCATAACAGACTAATGTTACTTTCCGTTTGCCGAAACGTGGTTAACCGTTGTAACACGAAGGAAGCAGTGTTTTCCTCAGTTTGAGCTGTCGTTTTCTTTGAGATTCAAATACCAGTTCACGTTTCAAAGCTCTCTTTTCATTTTCTCTGCCGACAATAGACAAAAACACAGGGTTTCGCTTGAGAAATGCAGTCCAAATACACAGACATATGCGCTTATGTCACGCTATTTGCGTTGCGTTATCATGTCACACAGGGTGTCACGAGGTGGGATTGAAAGTAATTGTTTTCGTGTACACTTGCAATGTTTGCTACGCTGTCCTTAGTTTTTTATTGAATTGGCCAGGAATTTACCTTCACTTTTCCGTAGTTTCGATATTCAACGCAGTGACGGCCGCTCCTCACTAACGCTCCATATTTCCGTGGCCGGCCAGTGACTATCCCCACTACGTGTCAATCCTTACCCTATCCGTGATTGTTTGGGCCTTAACAATCGGATAAAGTGAAGAACGAGAAATATTCACTTTATTAAAAATATTTTCAGCACGCACCCCCTTGAAATTCATCAAAAGTTGTACATAGGCGCGAGTTTCAGCGTCAGTTTTTCGCTGGTAAACCATATCGACGTTAATTCTGGATATCGCAGCCCTTTTATTACGTCATCGCGTAATTCGAATTGGCCCTATAATCCGGTCGTGAATAAGTCTATGTCACCCCCACCACCAATAACGTAATTATGTCATTGATTCCTTTAATCTCAGTTAAAATCAGTGTCATACACGGCTCAGCTTGTGTGCAGGAGCACAATTTTGCATTCAGACAATGAGGGACAAAAGTGTTGACACACTTCCGTAAAATGGCCCCTTTTTGCATAGTGGATATACTTATCCCCTTCCCCTGTCTACCCCAACCCCTTCCCCCAAAATCAATGTTGAATTTTGGACCCCAAGTCTTTTTTTTTTTCAGACAACATTGATTCGGGGGGTCAGGGGTTTACGGCCTTTAAAAGGAATGAAATAATAAATGAATTAAATGTTTGTTAAAAGCACCCCTTTTTAACAAGTGTGTCAACTACTTTTGTCCTTGATTGTCTGAAATACGTATCTGTGTTTTCCGGCTAGATTTTTGACGCTGCTGAATTTTTGTGCGATGACGTTACTCTATGGGCCAAATTGGTTGTTTTAAAACATCAATTTATAAAGTTTCGTCCTGATTTGTAGTATACGTAGAGTAAAATGTACGAAGCGTATGTCATTACTTAATCTTGTACTCCCGCGCGTTCCTGATACCCTGTGGGGTCGAGACGAAATGATTTGTGTTGTGATCAATGCCGTTGCTGCGAATGTAATGTTTTCACAAGTATTATCAATAGTGGAAAAAGGATGGAAACCTTAAGGTACAATGAAAATTGTTCTGGTAAATGGTTAACTTAAGCGAATGAAGTACTGCAGAGTAACAGAGGGACATGCATTATTTTTGACATTGACCTTTTCCATTAGTGAAAGGACGTGAACAATATACAGGTTATGAACCTCATAAATGATGGGCCAGCCGTTTGTGCTATGCCCTATATATAGATGTGTTTTTTATTTTTTTGAGACCTTTTCTAACCTAACTGATCCAAACCTTTAGCGTAGGTAGGCGTCGAACAGGTTAGACCAGGTTAGGAATGTACTTTTGTAATGATTTTACATGACCGCCTGCTGATTGTTTATTGATGTTGGACGGATAACTATTTCATTTCCCAGCTCGCAAATCACAGAATGCCAAAGAAATTGTTTTCAAGATAGACACACCAGTTTGTATCATCGCCAATACAGCAATTACTTTGGCCCAGAAGTTCACTTGATGACAAGCAAAGCGGGATAACACGCGATCGATGACGTCCGTGCGCTGGAAAATTTTCTTTTTTTATGCGCTAATTCCTCACAAAAGGCAAAAGAAGATTCCGCTATGTAGAAAGTGCTTCGCAATACGTATTCTTGGCGAGAAAAATTCCAGCGATGTGGTGCAAATAAGGAGTTTCAACGGTTAACCACGAGAATACATATCGACATTAAGAGGTCATAACAGATTAAGTTACTTTCCGTTTGCCGAAACGTGGTTAACCGTTGTAACACGAAGGAAGCAGTGTTTTCCTCAGTTTCAGCTGTCGTTTTCTTTGATATTCAAATACCAGTTCACGTTTCAAAGCTCTCTTTTCATTTTCTCTGCCGACAATAGACAAAAAACAAAGGGTTTCGCTTGAGAAATGCAGTCGAAATACACAGACATATGCGCTTATGTCACGCTATTTGCGTTGCGTTATCATGTCACACAGGGTGTCACGAGGTGGGATTGAAAGTAATTGTTTTCGTGTACACTTGCAATGTTTGCTACGCTGTCCTTAGTTTTTTATTGAATTGGCCAGAAATTTACCTTCACTTTTCCGTAGTTTCGATATTCAACGCAGTGACGGCCGCTCCTCACTAACGCTCCATATTTCCGTGGCCGGCCAGTGACTATCCCCACTACGTGTCAATCCTTACCCTATCCGTGATTGTTTGGGCCTTAACAATCGGATAAAGTGAAGAACGAGAAATATTCACTTTATTAAAAATATTTTCAGCACGCACCCCTTGAAATTCATCAAAAGTTGTACATAGGCGCGAGTTTCAGCGTCAGTTTTTCGCTGGTAAACCATATCGACGTTAATTCTGGATATCGCAGCCCTTTTATTACGTCATCGCGTAATTCGAATTGGCCCTATAATCCGGTCGTGAATAAGTCTATGTCACCCCCACCACCAATAACGTAATTATGTCATTGATTCCTTTAATCTCAGTTAAAATCAGTGTCATACACGGCTCAGCTTGTGTGCAGGAGCACAATTTTGCATTCAGACAATGAGGGACAAAAGTGTTGACACACTTCCGTAAAATGGCCCCTTTTGCATAGTGGATATACTTATCCCCTTCCCTGTCTACCCCAACCCCTTCCCCCAAAATCAATGTTGAATTTTGGACCCCAAGTCTTTTTTTACTTCAGACAACATTGATTCGGGGGTCAGGGATTTACGGCCTTTAAAAGGAATGAAATAATAAATGAATTAAATGTTTGTTAAAAGCACCCCTTTTTAACAAGTGTGTCAACTACTTTTGTCCTTGATTGTCTGAAATACGTATCTGTGTTTTCCGGCTAGATTTTTGACGCTGCTGAATTTTTGTGCGATGACGTTACTCTATGGGCCAAATTGGTTGTTTTTAAACATCAATTTATAAAGTTTCGTCCTGATTTGTAGTATACGTAGAGTAAAATGTACGAAGCGTATGTCATTACTTAATCTTGTACTCCCGCGCGCGTTCCTGATACCCTGTGGGGTCGAGACGAAATGATTTGTGTTGTGATCAATGCCGTTGCTGCGAATGTAATGTTTTCACAAGTATTATCAATAGTGGAAAAAGGATGGAAACCTTAAGGTACAATGAAAATTGTTCTGGTAAATGGTTAACTTAAGCGAATGAAGTACTGCAGAGTAACAGAGGGACATGCATTATTTTTGACATTGACCTTTTCCATTAGTGAAAGGACGTGAACAATATACAGGTTATGAACCTCATAAATGATGGGCCAGCCGTTTGTGCTATGCCCTATATATAGATGTGTTTTTTATTTTTTGAGACCTTTTCTAACCTAACTGATCCAAACCTTTAGCGTAGGTAGGCGTCGAACAGGTTAGACCAGGTTAGGAATGTACTTTTGTAATGATTTTACATGACCGCCTGCTGATTGTTTATTGATGTTGGACGGATAACTATTTCATTTCCCAGCTCGCAAATCACAGAATGCCAAAGAAATTGTTTTCAAGATAGACACACCAGTTTGTATCATCGCCAATACAGCAATTACTTTGGCCCAGAAGTTCACTTGATGACAAGCAAAGCGGGATAACACGCGATCGATGACGTCCGTGCGCTGGAAAATTTTCTTTTTTTATGCGCTAATTCCTCACAAAAGGCAAAAGAAGATTCCGCTATGTAGAAAGTGCTTCGCAATACGTATTCTTGGCGAGAAAAATTCCAGCGATGTGGTGCAAATAAGGAGTTTCAACGGTTAACCACGAGAATACATATCGACATTAAGAGGTCATAACAGATTAAGTTACTTTCCGTTTGCCGAAACGTGGTTAACCGTTGTAACACGAAGGAAGCAGTGTTTTCCTCAGTTTGAGCTGTCGTTTTCTTTGATATTCAAATACCAGTTCACGTTTCAAAGCTCTCTTTTCATTTTCTCTGCCGACAATAGACAAAAACAAAGGGTTTCGCTTGAGAAATGCAGTCGAAATACACAGACATATGCGCTTATGTCACGCTATTTGCGTTGCGTTATCATGTCACACAGGGTGTCACGAGGTGGGATTGAAAGTAATTGTTTTCGTGTACACTTGCAATGTTTGCTACGCTGTCCTTAGTTTTTTATTGAATTGGCCAGGAATTTACCTTCACTTTTCCGTAGTTTCGATATTCAACGCAGTGACGGCCGCTCCTCACTAACGCTCCATATTTCCGTGGCCGGCCAGTGACTATCCCCACTACGTGTCAATCCTTACCCTATCCGTGATTGTTTGGGCCTTAACAATCGGATAAAGTGAAGAACGAGAAATATTCACTTTATTAAAAATATTTTCAGCACGCACCCCCTTGAAATTCATCAAAAGTTGTACATAGGCGCGAGTTTCAGCGTCAGTTTTTCGCTGGTAAACCATATCGACGTTAATTCTGGATATCGCAGCCCTTTTATTACGTCATCGCGTAATTCGAATTGGCCCTATAATCCGGTCGTGAATAAGTCTATGTCACCCCCACCACCAATAACGTAATTATGTCATTGATTCCTTTAATCTCAGTTAAAATCAGTGTCATACACGGCTCAGCTTGTGTGCAGGAGCACAATTTTGCATTCAGACAATGAGGGACAAAAGTGTTGACACACTTCCGTAAAATGGCCCCTTTTGCATAGTGGATATACTTATCCCCTTCCCCTGTCTACCCCAACCCCTTCCCCCCAAAATCAATGTTGAATTTTGGACCCCCAAGTCTTTTTTTTACTTCAGACAACATTGATTCGGGGGGTCAGGGGATTTACGGCCTTTAAAAGGAATGAAATAATAAATGAATTAAATGTTTGTTAAAAGCACCCCTTTTTAACAAGTGTGTCAACTACTTTTGTCCTTGATTGTCTGAAATACGTATCTGTGTTTTCCGGCTAGATTTTTGACGCTGCTGAATTTTTGTGCGATGACGTTACTCTATGGGCCAAATTGGTTGTTTTTAAACATCAATTTATAAAGTTTCGTCCTGATTTGTAGTATACGTAGAGTAAAATGTACGAAGCGTATGTCATTACTTAATCTTGTACTCCCGCGCGCGTTCCTGATACCCTGTGGGGTCGAGACGAAATGATTTGTGTTGTGATCAATGCCGTTGCTGCGAATGTAATGTTTTCACAAGTATTATCAATAGTGGAAAAAGGATGGAAACCTTAAGGTACAATGAAAATTGTTCTGGTAAATGGTTAACTTAAGCGAATGAAGTACTGCAGAGTAACAGAGGGACATGCATTATTTTTGACATTGACCTTTTCCATTAGTGAAAGGACGTGAACAATATACAGGTTATGAACCTCATAAATGATGGGCCAGCCGTTTGTGCTATGCCCTATATATAGATGTGTTTTTATTTTTTTGACCTTTTCTAACCTAACTGATCCAAACCTTTAGCGTAGGTAGGCGTCGAACAGGTTAGACCAGGTTAGGAATGTACTTTTGTAATGATTTTACATGACCGCCTGCTGATTGTTTATTGATGTTGGACGGATAACTATTTCATTTCCCAGCTCGCAAATCACAGAATGCCAAAGAAATTGTTTTCAAGATAGACACACCAGTTTGTATCATCGCCAATACAGCAATTACTTTGGCCCAGAAGTTCACTTGATGACAAGCAAAGCGGGATAACACGCGATCGATGACGTCCGTGCGCTGGAAAATTTTCTTTTTTATGCGCTAATTCCTCACAAAAGGCAAAAGAAGATTCCGCTATGTAGAAAGTGCTTCGCAATACGTATTCTTGGCGAGAAAAATTCCAGCGATGTGGTGCAAATAAGGAGTTTCAACGGTTAACCACGAGAATACATATCGACATTAAGAGGTCATAACAGACTAAGTTACTTTCCGTTTGCCGAAACGTGGTTAACCGTTGTAACACGAAGGAAGCAGTGTTTTCCTCAGTTTGAGCTGTCGTTTTCTTTGATATTCAAATACCAGTTCACGTTTCAAAGCTCTCTTTTCATTTTCTCTGCCGACAATAGACAAAAACAAAGGGTTTCGCTTGAGAAATGCAGTCGAAATACACAGACATATGCGCTTATGTCACGCTATTTGCGTTGCGTTATCATGTCACACAGGGTGTCACGAGGTGGGATTGAAAGTAATTGTTTTCGTGTACACTTGCAATGTTTGCTACGCTGTCCTTAGTTTTTTATTGAATTGGCCAGGAATTTACCTTCACTTTTCCGTAGTTTCGATATTCAACGCAGTGACGGCCGCTCCTCACTAACGCTCCATATTTCCGTGGCCGGCCAGTGACTATCCCCACTACGTGTCAATCCTTACCCTATCCGTGATTGTTTGGGCCTTAACAATCGGATAAAGTGAAGAACGAGAAATATTCACTTTATTAAAAATATTTTCAGCACGCACCCCCCTTGAAATTCATCAAAAGTTGTACATAGGCGCGAGTTTCAGCGTCAGTTTTTCGCTGGTAAACCATATCGACGTTAATTCTGGATATCGCAGCCCTTTTATTACGTCATCGCGTAATTCGAATTGGCCCTATAATCCGGTCGTGAATAAGTCTATGTCACCCCCACCACCAATAACGTAATTATGTCATTGATTCCTTTAATCTCAGTTAAAATCAGTGTCATACACGGCTCAGCTTGTGTGCAGGAGCACAATTTTGCATTCAGACAATGAGGGACAAAAGTGTTGACACACTTCCGTAAAATGGCCCCTTTTTGCATAGTGGATATACTTATCCCCTTCCCCTGTCTACCCCAACCCCTTCCCCCCAAAATCAATGTTGAATTTTGGACCCCCAAGTCTTTTTTTTACTTCAGACAACATTGATTCGGGGGGTCAGGGGATTTACGGCCTTTAAAGGAATGAAATAATAAATGAATTAAATGTTTGTTAAAAGCACCCCTTTTCAACAAGTGTGTCAACTACTTTTGTCCCTGATTGTCTGAAATATGTATCTGTGTTTTCCGGCTAGATTTTTGACGCTGCTGAATTTTTGTGCGATGACGTTACTCTATGGGCCAAATTGGTTGTTTTTAAACATCAATTTATAAAGTTTCGTCCTGATTTGTAGTATACGTAGAGTAAAATGTACGAGGCGTACGTCATTACTTAATCTTGTACTCCCGCGCGCGTTCCTGATACCCTGTCGGGTTTGATTTGTGTTGTGATCAATGCCGTTGCTGCGGATGTAATGTTTTCACAAGTATTATCAATAGTGGAAAAAAGGAGGGAAACATTAAGGTACAATGAAAATTGTTCTGGTAAATGGTTAACTTAAGCGAATGAAGTACTGCAGAGTAAAAGAGGGGACATGCATTATTTTTGACATTGACCTTTTCCATTAGTGAAAGGACGTGAACAATATACAGGTTATGAACCTCATAAATGATGGGCCAGCCGTTTGTGCTATGCCCTATATATAGATGTGTTTTTCATTTTTTTGAGACCTTTTCTAACCTAACTGATCCAAACCTTTAGCGTAGGTAGGCGTCGAACAGGTTAGACCAGGTTAGGAATGTACTTTTGTAATGATTTCACATGAACGCCTGCTGATTGTTTATTGATGTTGGACGGACAACTATTTCATTTCCCAGCTCGCAAATCACAGAATGCTAAAGAAATTGTTTTCAAGATAGACACACCAGTTTGTATCATCGCCAATACAGCAATTACTTTGGCCCAGAAGTTCACTTGATGACAAGTAAAGCGGGATAACACGTGATCGATGACGGCCGTGCGCTGGAAAATTTTCCTTTTTTATGCGCTAATTCCTCACAAAAGGCAAAAGAAGATTCCGCTATGTAGAAAGTGCTTCGCAATACGTATTCTTGGCGAGAAAAATTCCAGCGATGTGGTGCAAATAAGGAGTTTCAACGGTTAAGCACGAGAATACATATCGACATTAAGAGGTCATAACAGACTAAGTTACTTTCCGTTTGCCTAAACGTGGTTAACCGTTGTAACACGAAGGAAGCAGTGTTTTCCTCAGTTTGAGCTGTCGTTTTCTTTGAGATTCAAATACCAGTTCACGTTTCAAAGCTCTCTTTTCATTTTCTCTGCCGACAATAGACAAAAACACAGGGTTTCGCTTGAGAAATGCAGTCGAAATACACAGACATATGCGCTTATGTCACGCTATTTGCGTTGCGTTATCATGTCACACAGGGTGTCACGAGGTGAGATTGAAAGTAATTGTTTTCGTGTACACTTGCAATGTTTGCTACGCTGTCCTTAGTTTTCTACTGAATTGGCGATGAATTTACCTTCACTTTTCCGTAGTTTCGATATTCAACGCAGTGACGGCCGCTCCTCACTAACGCTCCATATTTCCGTGGCCGGCCAGCGACTATCCCCACTACGTGTCAATCCTTACCCTATCCGTGATTGTTTGGGCCTTAACAATCGGATAAAGTGAAGAACGAGAAATATTCACTTTATTAAAAATATTTTCAGTACGCACCCCCTTGAAATTCATCAAAAGTTGTACATAGGCGCGAGTTTCAGCGTCAGTTTTTCGCTGGTGAACCATATCGACGTTAATTCTGGATATCGCAGCCCTTTTATTACGTCATCGCGTAATTCGAATTAGTCCTATAATTCGGTCGTGAATAAGTCTATGTCACCCCCACCACCAATAACGTAAATATGTCAATGATTCCTTTAATCTCAGTTAAAATCAGTGTCATACACGGCTGAACTTGTGTGCAGTAGCACAATTTTGCATTCAGACAATGAGGGACAAAAGTGTTGACGCACTTCCCTAAATTGGCCCCTTTTTGCATAGTGGATTTACTTATCCCCTTCCCCTGTCTACCCCAACCCCTTCCCCCCAAAATCAATGTTGAATTTTGGACCCTCAAGTCTTTTTTTTACTTCAGACAACATTGATTCGGGGGGTCGGGGATTTACGGCCTTTAAAAGGAATGAAATAATAAATGAATTAAATGTTTGTTAAAAGCACCCCTTTTTAACAAGTGTGTCAACTACTTTTGTCCTTGATTGTCTGAAATACGTATCTGTGTTTTCCGGCTAGATTTTTGACGCTGCTGAATTTTTGTGCGATGACGTTACTCTATGGGCCAAATTGGTTGTTTTTAAACATCAATTTATAAAGTTTCGTCCTGATTTGTAGTATACGTAGAGTAAAATGTACGAAGCGTATGTCATTACTTAATCTTGTACTCCCGCGCGTTCCTGATACCCTGTGGGGTCGAGACGAAATGATTTGTGTTGTGATCAATGCCGTTGCTGCGAATGTAATGTTTTCACAAGTATTATCAATAGTGGAAAAAGGATGGAAACCTTAAGGTACAATGAAAATTGTTCTGGTAAATGGTTAACTTAAGCGAATGAAGTACTGCAGAGTAACAGAGGGGACATGCATTATTTTTGACATTGACCTTTTCCATTAGTGAAAGGACGTGAACAATATACAGGTTATGAACCTCATAAATGATGGGCCAGCCGTTTGTGCTATGCCCTATATATAGATGTGTTTTTTTTTTTTTTTTTGAGACCTTTTCTAACCTAACTGATCCAAACCTTTAGCGTAGGTAGGCGTCGAACAGGTTAGACCAGGTTAGGAATGTACTTTTGTAATGATTTTACATGACCGCCTGCTGATTGTTTATTGATGTTGGACGGATAACTATTTCATTTCCCAGCTCGCAAATCACAGAATGCCAAAGAAATTGTTTTCAAGATAGACACACCAGTTTGTATCATCGCCAATACAGCAATTACTTTGGCCCAGAAGTTCACTTGATGACAAGCAAAGCGGGATAACACGCGATCGATGACGTCCGTGCGCTGGAAAATTTTCTTTTTATGCGCTAATTCCTCACAAAAGGCAAAAGAAGATTCCGCTATGTAGAAAGTGCTTCGCAATACGTATTCTTGGCGAGAAAAATTCCAGCGATGTGGTGCAAATAAGGAGTTTCAACGGTTAACCACGAGAATACATATCGACATTAAGAGGTCATAACAGACTAAGTTACTTTCCGTTTGCCGAAACGTGGTTAACCGTTGTAACACGAAGGAAGCAGTGTTTTCCTCAGTTTGAGCTGTCGTTTTCTTTGATATTCAAATACCAGTTCACGTTTCAAAGCTCTCTTTTCATTTTCTCTGCCGACAATAGACAAAAACAAAGGGTTTCGCTTGAGAAATGCAGTCGAAATACACAGACATATGCGCTTATGTCACGCTATTTGCGTTGCGTTATCATGTCACACAGGGTGTCACGAGGTGGGATTGAAAGTAATTGTTTTCGTGTACACTTGCAATGTTTGCTACGCTGTCCTTAGTTTTTTATTGAATTGGCCAGGAATTTACCTTCACTTTTCCGTAGTTTCGATATTCAACGCAGTGACGGCCGCTCCTCACTAACGCTCCATATTTCCGTGGCCGGCCAGTGACTATCCCCACTACGTGTCAATCCTTACCCTATCCGTGATTGTTTGGGCCTTAACAATCGGATAAAGTGAAGAACGAGAAATATTCACTTTATTAAAAATATTTTCAGCACGCACCCCCTTGAAATTCATCAAAAGTTGTACATAGGCGCGAGTTTCAGCGTCAGTTTTTCGCTGGTAAACCATATCGACGTTAATTCTGGATATCGCAGCCCTTTTATTACGTCATCGCGTAATTCGAATTGGCCCTATAATCCGGTCGTGAATAAGTCTATGTCACCCCCACCACCAATAACGTAATTATGTCATTGATTCCTTTAATCTCAGTTAAAATCAGTGTCATACACGGCTCAGCTTGTGTGCAGGAGCACAATTTTGCATTCAGACAATGAGGGACAAAAGTGTTGACACACTTCCGTAAAATGGCCCCTTTTTGCATAGTGGATATACTTATCCCCTTCCCCTGTCTACCCCAACCCCTTCCCCCCAAAATCAATGTTGAATTTTGGACCCCCAAGTCTTTTTTACTTCAGACAACATTGATTCGGGGGGTCAGGGGATTTACGGCCTTTAAAAGGAATGAAATAATAAATGAATTAAATGTTTGTTAAAAGCACCCTTTTTAACAAGTGTGTCAACTACTTTTGTCCTTGATTGTCTGAAATACGTATCTGTGTTTTCCGGCTAGATTTTTGACGCTGCTGAATTTTTGTGCGATGACGTTACTCTATGGGCCAAATTGGTTGTTTTAAACATCAATTTATAAAGTTTCGTCCTGATTTGTAGTATACGTAGAGTAAAATGTACGAAGCGTATGTCATTACTTAATCTTGTACTCCCGCGCGCGTTCCTGATACCCTGTGGGGTCGAGACGAAATGATTTGTGTTGTGATCAATGCCGTTGCTGCGAATGTAATGTTTTCACAAGTATTATCAATAGTGGAAAAGGATGGAAACCTTAAGGTACAATGAAAATTGTTCTGGTAAATGGTTAACTTAAGCGAATGAAGTACTGCAGAGTAACAGAGGGACATGCATTATTTTTGACATTGACCTTTTCCATTAGTGAAAGGACGTGAACAATATACAGGTTATGAACCTCATAAATGATGGGCCAGCCGTTTGTGCTATGCCCTATATATAGATGTGTTTTTTTATTTTTTGAGACCTTTTCTAACCTAACTGATCCAAACCTTTAGCGTAGGTAGGCGTCGAACAGGTTAGACCAGGTTAGGAATGTACTTTTGTAATGATTTTACATGACCGCCTGCTGATTGTTTATTGATGTTGGACGGATAACTATTTCATTTCCCAGCTCGCAAATCACAGAATGCCAAAGAAATTGTTTTCAAGATAGACACACCAGTTTGTATCATCGCCAATACAGCAATTACTTTGGCCCAGAAGTTCACTTGATGACAAGCAAAGCGGGATAACACGCGATCGATGACGTCCGTGCGCTGGAAAATTTTCTTTTTTTATGCGCTAATTCCTCACAAAAGGCAAAAGAAGATTCCGCTATGTAGAAAGTGCTTCGCAATACGTATTCTTGGCGAGAAAAATTCCAGCGATGTGGTGCAAATAAGGAGTTTCAACGGTTAACCACGAGAATACATATCGACATTAAGAGGTCATAACAGACTAAGTTACTTTCCGTTTGCCGAAACGTGGTTAACCGTTGTAACACGAAGGAAGCAGTGTTTTCCTCAGTTTGAGCTGTCGTTTTCTTTGATATTCAAATACCAGTTCACGTTTCAAAGCTCTCTTTTCATTTTCTCTGCCGACAATAGACAAAAACAAAGGGTTTCGCTTGAGAAATGCAGTCGAAATACACAGACATATGCGCTTATGTCACGCTATTTGCGTTGCGTTATCATGTCACACAGGGTGTCACGAGGTGGGATTGAAAGTAATTGTTTTCGTGTACACTTGCAATGTTTGCTACGCTGTCCTTAGTTTTTTATTGAATTGGCCAGGAATTTACCTTCACTTTTCCGTAGTTTCGATATTCAACGCAGTGACGGCCGCTCCTCACTAACGCTCCATATTTCCGTGGCCGGCCAGTGACTATCCCCACTACGTGTCAATCCTTACCCTATCCGTGATTGTTTGGGCCTTAACAATCGGATAAAGTGAAGAACGAGAAATATTCACTTTATTAAAAATATTTTCAGCACGCACCCCCTTGAAATTCATCAAAAGTTGTACATAGGCGCGAGTTTCAGCGTCAGTTTTTCGCTGGTAAACCATATCGACGTTAATTCTGGATATCGCAGCCCTTTTATTACGTCATCGCGTAATTCGAATTGGCCCTATAATCCGGTCGTGAATAAGTCTATGTCACCCCACCACCAATAACGTAATTATGTCATTGATTCCTTTAATCTCAGTTAAAATCAGTGTCATACACGGCTCAGCTTGTGTGCAGGAGCACAATTTTGCATTCAGACAATGAGGGACAAAAGTGTTGACACACTTCCGTAAAATGGCCCCTTTTTGCATAGTGGATATACTTATCCCCTTCCCCTGTCTACCCCAACCCCTTCCCCCAAAATCAATGTTGAATTTTGGACCCCAAGTCTTTTTTACTTCAGACAACATTGATTCGGGGGTCAGGGATTTACGGCCTTTAAAAGGAATGAAATAATAAATGAATTAAATGTTTGTTAAAAGCACCCCTTTTTAACAAGTGTGTCAACTACTTTTGTCCTTGATTGTCTGAAATACGTATCTGTGTTTTCCGGCTAGATTTTTGACGCTGCTGAATTTTTGTGCGATGACGTTACTCTATGGGCCAAATTGGTTGTTTTAAACATCAATTTATAAAGTTTCGTCCTGATTTGTAGTATACGTAGAGTAAAATGTACGAAGCGTATGTCATTACTTAATCTTGTACTCCCGCGCGCGTTCCTGATACCCTGTGGGGTCGAGACGAAATGATTTGTGTTGTGATCAATGCCGTTGCTGCGGATGTAATGTTTTCACAAGTATTATCAATAGTGGAAAAAGGATGGAAACACTAAGTTACAATGAAAATTGTTCTGGTAAATGGTTAACTTAAGCGAATGAAGTACTCCAGAGCAACAGAAGAGACATGCATTATTCTTGACATTGACTTGTGCCATTAGTGAAAGGACGTGAACAATATACAGGTTATGAACCTCATAAATGATGGGCATAGATGTGTTTGTCATTTTTTGAGACCTTTTCTAACCTAACTGATCCAAACCTTTAGCGTATAGGTAGGCGTCGAACAGGTTAGACCAGGTTAGGAATGTACTTTTGTAATGATTTTACACGACCGCCTGCCATTTATTCAATGGCATGATTGTTTATTGAAGTTGGATGGACAACTATTTCATTTCCCAGCTCGTAAATCACAGAATGCCAAAGAAATTGTTTTCAAGATAGACACACCAGTTTGTATCATCGCCAAAACAGCAATTACTTTGGCCCAGAAGTTCACTTGATGACAAGGAAAGCGGGATAACACGTGATCGATGACGGCCGTGCGCTGGAAAATTTTCCTTTTTTATGCGCTAATTCCTCACAAACGGCAAAAGAAGATTCCGCTATGTAGAAAGTGCTTCGCAATACGTATTCTTGGCGAGAAAAATTCCAGCGATGTGGTGCAAATAAGGAGTTTCAACGGTTAACCACGAGAATACATATCGACATTAAGAGGTCATAACAGACTAATGTTACTTTCCGTTTGCCGAAACGTGGTTAACCGTTGTAACACGAAGGAAGCAGTGTTTTCCTCAGTTTGAGCTGTCGTTTTCTTTGATATTCAAATACCAGTTCACGTTTCAAAGCTCTCTTTTCATTTTCTCTGCCGACAATAGACAAAAACAAAGGGTTTCGCTTGAGAAATGCAGTCGAAATACACAGACATATGCGCTTATGTCACGCTATTTGCGTTGCGTTATCATGTCACACAGGGTGTCACGAGGTGGGATTGAAAGTAATTGTTTTCGTGTACACTTGCAATGTTTGCTACGCTGTCCTTAGTTTTTATTGAATTGGCCAGGAATTTACCTTCACTTTTCCGTAGTTTCGATATTCAACGCAGTGACGGCCGCTCCTCACTAACGCTCCATATTTCCGTGGCCGGCCAGTGACTATCCCCACTACGTGTCAATCCTTACCCTATCCGTGATTGTTTGGGCCTTAACAATCGGATAAAGTGAAGAACGAGAAATATTCACTTTATTAAAAATATTTTCAGCACGCACCCCCTTGAAATTCATCAAAAGTTGTACATAGGCGCGAGTTTCAGCGTCAGTTTTTCGCTGGTAAACCATATCGACGTTAATTCTGGATATCGCAGCCCTTTTATTACGTCATCGCGTAATTCGAATTGGCCCTATAATCCGGTCGTGAATAAGTCTATGTCACCCCCACCACCAATAACGTAATTATGTCATTGATTCCTTTAATCTCAGTTAAAATCAGTGTCATACACGGCTCAGCTTGTGTGCAGGAGCACAATTTTGCATTCAGACAATGAGGGACAAAAGTGTTGACACACTTCCGTAAAATGGCCCCTTTTTGCATAGTGGATATACTTATCCCCTTCCCCTGTCTACCCCAACCCCTTCCCCCCAAAATCAATGTTGAATTTTGGACCCCCAAGTCTTTTTTTTACTTCAGACAACATTGATTCGGGGGGTCAGGGGATTTACGGCCTTTAAAAGGAATGAAATAATAAATGAATTAAATGTTTGTTAAAAGCACCCCTTTTTAACAAGTGTGTCAACTACTTTTGTCCTTGATTGTCTGAAATACGTATCTGTGTTTTCCGGCTAGATTTTTGACGCTGCTGAATTTTTGTGCGATGACGTTACTCTATGGGCCAAATTGGTTGTTTTTAAACATCAATTTATAAAGTTTCGTCCTGATTTGTAGTATACGTAGAGTAAAATGTACGAAGCGTATGTCATTACTTAATCTTGTACTCCCGCGCGCGTTCCTGATACCCTGTGGGGTCGAGACGAAATGATTTGTGTTGTGATCAATGCCGTTGCTGCGAATGTAATGTTTTCACAAGTATTATCAATAGTGGAAAAAGGATGGAAACCTTAAGGTACAATGAAAATTGTTCTGGTAAATGGTTAACTTAAGCGAATGAAGTACTGCAGAGTAACAGAGGGGACATGCATTATTTTTGACATTGACCTTTTCCATTAGTGAAAGGACGTGAACAATATACAGGTTATGAACCTCATAAATGATGGGCCAGCCGTTTGTGCTATGCCCTATATATAGATGTGTTTTTTATTTTTTTGAGACCTTTTCTAACCTAACTGATCCAAACCTTTAGCGTAGGTAGGCGTCGAACAGGTTAGACCAGGTTAGGAATGTACTTTTGTAATGATTTTACATGACCGCCTGCTGATTGTTTATTGATGTTGGACGGATAACTATTTCATTTCCCAGCTCGCAAATCACAGAATGCCAAAGAAATTGTTTTCAAGATAGACACACCAGTTTGTATCATCGCCAATACAGCAATTACTTTGGCCCAGAAGTTCACTTGATGACAAGCAAAGCGGGATAACACGCGATCGATGACGTCCGTGCGCTGGAAAATTTTCTTTTTTTATGCGCTAATTCCTCACAAAAGGCAAAAGAAGATTCCGCTATGTAGAAAGTGCTTCGCAATACGTATTCTTGGCGAGAAAAATTCCAGCGATGTGGTGCAAATAAGGAGTTTCAACGGTTAACCACGAGAATACATATCGACATTAAGAGGTCATAACAGACTAAGTTACTTTCCGTTTGCCGAAACGTGGTTAACCGTTGTAACACGAAGGAAGCAGTGTTTTCCTCAGTTTGAGCTGTCGTTTTCTTTGATATTCAAATACCAGTTCACGTTTCAAAGGTCTCTTTTCATTTTCTCTGCCGACAATAGACAAAAACAAAGGGTTTCGCTTGAGAAATGCAGTCGAAATACACAGACATATGCGCTTATGTCACGCTATTTGCGTTGCGTTATCATGTCACACAGGGTGTCACGAGGTGGGATTGAAAGTAATTGTTTTCGTGTACACTTGCAATGTTTGCTACGCTGTCCTTAGTTTTTTATTGAATTGGCCAGGAATTTACCTTCACTTTTCCGTAGTTTCGATATTCAACGCAGTGACGGCCGCTCCTCACTAACGCTCCATATTTCCGTGGCCGGCCAGTGACTATCCCCACTACGTGTCAATCCTTACCCTATCCGTGATTGTTTGGGCCTTAACAATCGGATAAAGTGAAGAACGAGAAATATTCACTTTATTAAAAATATTTTCAGCACGCACCCCTTGAAATTCATCAAAAGTTGTACATAGGCGCGAGTTTCAGCGTCAGTTTTTCGCTGGTAAACCATATCGACGTTAATTCTGGATATCGCAGCCCTTTTATTACGTCATCGCGTAATTCGAATTGGCCCTATAATCCGGTCGTGAATAAGTCTATGTCACCCCACCACCAATAACGTAATTATGTCATTGATTCCTTTAATCTCAGTTAAAATCAGTGTCATACACGGCTCAGCTTGTGTGCAGGAGCACAATTTTGCATTCAGACAATGAGGGACAAAAGTGTTGACACACTTCCGTAAATGGCCCCTTTTGCATAGTGGATATACTTATCCCCTTCCCCTGTCTACCCCAACCCCTTCCCCCAAAATCAATGTTGAATTTTGGACCCCCAAGTCTTTTTTTTTACTTCAGACAACATTGATTCGGGGGGTCAGGGATTTACGGCCTTTAAAAGGAATGAAATAATAAATGAATTAAATGTTTGTTAAAAGCACCCCTTTTTAACAAGTGTGTCAACTACTTTTGTCCTTGATTGTCTGAAATACGTATCTGTGTTTTCCGGCTAGATTTTTGACGCTGCTGAATTTTTTTTTGTGCGATGACGTTACTCTATGGGCCAAATTGGTTGTTTTTAAACATCAATTTATAAAGTTTCGTCCTGATTTGTAGTATACGTAGAGTAAAATGTACGAAGCGTATGTCATTACTTAATCTTGTACTCCCGCGCGTTCCTGATACCCTGTGGGGTCGAGACGAAATGATTTGTGTTGTGATCAATGCCGTTGCTGCGAATGTAATGTTTTCACAAGTATTATCAATAGTGGAAAAAGGATGGAAACCTTAAGGTACAATGAAAATTGTTCTGGTAAATGGTTAACTTAAGCGAATGAAGTACTGCAGAGTAACAGAGGGACATGCATTATTTTTGACATTGACCTTTTCCATTAGTGAAAGGACGTGAACAATATACAGGTTATGAACCTCATAAATGATGGGCCAGCCGTTTGTGCTATGCCCTATATATAGATGTGTTTTTTATTTTTTTGAGACCTTTTCTAACCTAACTGATCCAAACCTTTAGCGTAGGTAGGCGTCGAACAGGTTAGACCAGGTTAGGAATGTACTTTTGTAATGATTTTACATGACCGCCTGCTGATTGTTTATTGATGTTGGACGGATAACTATTTCATTTCCCAGCTCGCAAATCACAGAATGCCAAAGAAATTGTTTTCAAGATAGACACACCAGTTTGTATCATCGCCAATACAGCAATTACTTTGGCCCAGAAGTTCACTTGATGACAAGCAAAGCGGGATAACACGCGATCGATGACGTCCGTGCGCTGGAAAATTTTCTTTTTTTATGCGCTAATTCCTCACAAAAGGCAAAAGAAGATTCCGCTATGTAGAAAGTGCTTCGCAATACGTATTCTTGGCGAGAAAAATTCCAGCGATGTGGTGCAAATAAGGAGTTTCAACGGTTAACCACGAGAATACATATCGACATTAAGAGGTCATAACAGACTAAGTTACTTTCCGTTTGCCGAAACGTGGTTAACCGTTGTAACACGAAGGAAGCAGTGTTTTCCTCAGTTTGAGCTGTCGTTTTCTTTGATATTCAAATACCAGTTCACGTTTCAAAGCTCTCTTTTCATTTTCTCTGCCGACAATAGACAAAAACAAAGGGTTTCGCTTGAGAAATGCAGTCGAAATACACAGACATATGCGCTTATGTCACGCTATTTGCGTTGCGTTATCATGTCACACAGGGTGTCACGAGGTGGGATTGAAAGTAATTGTTTTCGTGTACACTTGCAATGTTTGCTACGCTGTCCTTAGTTTTTTATTGAATTGGCCAGGAATTTACCTTCACTTTTCCGTAGTTTCGATATTCAACGCAGTGACGGCCGCTCCTCACTAACGCTCCATATTTCCGTGGCCGGCCAGTGACTATCCCCACTACGTGTCAATCCTTACCCTATCCGTGATTGTTTGGGCCTTAACAATCGGATAAAGTGAAGAACGAGAAATATTCACTTTATTAAAAATATTTTCAGCACGCACCCCTTGAAATTCATCAAAAGTTGTACATAGGCGCGAGTTTCAGCGTCAGTTTTTCGCTGGTAAACCATATCGACGTTAATTCTGGATATCGCAGCCCTTTTATTACGTCATCGCGTAATTCGAATTGGCCCTATAATCCGGTCGTGAATAAGTCTATGTCACCCCCCACCACCAATAACGTAATTATGTCATTGATTCCTTTAATCTCAGTTAAAATCAGTGTCATACACGGCTCAGCTTGTGTGCAGGAGCACAATTTTGCATTCAGACAATGAGGGACAAAAGTGTTGACACACTTCCGTAAAATGGCCCCTTTTTGCATAGTGGATATACTTATCCCCTTCCCCTGTCTACCCCAACCCCTTCCCCCAAAATCAATGTTGAATTTTGGACCCCAAGTCTTTTTTTTTTACTTCAGACAACATTGATTCGGGGGGTCAGGGGATTTACGGCCTTTAAAAGGAATGAAATAATAAATGAATTAAATGTTTGTTAAAAGCACCCCTTTTTAACAAGTGTGTCAACTACTTTTGTCCTTGATTGTCTGAAATACGTATCTGTGTTTTCCGGCTAGATTTTTGACGCTGCTGAATTTTTGTGCGATGACGTTACTCTATGGGCCAAATTGGTTGTTTTTAAACATCAATTTATAAAGTTTCGTCCTGATTTGTAGTATACGTAGAGTAAAATGTACGAAGCGTATGTCATTACTTAATCTTGTACTCCCGCGCGCGTTCCTGATACCCTGTGGGGTCGAGACGAAATGATTTGTGTTGTGATCAATGCCGTTGCTGCGAATGTAATGTTTTCACAAGTATTATCAATAGTGGAAAAAGGATGGAAACCTTAAGGTACAATGAAAATTGTTCTGGTAAATGGTTAACTTAAGCGAATGAAGTACTGCAGAGTAACAGAGGGACATGCATTATTTTTGACATTGACCTTTTCCATTAGTGAAAGGACGTGAACAATATACAGGTTATGAACCTCATAAATGATGGGCCAGCCGTTTGTGCTATGCCCTATATATAGATGTGTTTTTTTTTTTTTGAGACCTTTTCTAACCTAACTGATCCAAACCTTTAGCGTAGGTAGGCGTCGAACAGGTTAGACCAGGTTAGGAATGTACTTTTGTAATGATTTTACATGACCGCCTGCTGATTGTTTATTGATGTTGGACGGATAACTATTTCATTTCCCAGCTCGCAAATCACAGAATGCCAAAGAAATTGTTTTCAAGATAGACACACCAGTTTGTATCATCGCCAAAACAGCAATTACTTTGGCCCAGAAGTTCACTTGATGACAAGCAAAGCGGGATAACACGTGATCGATGACGGCCGTGCGCTGGAAAATTTTCCTTTTTTATGCGCTAATTCCTCACAAAAGGCAAAAGAAGATTCCGCTACGTAGAAAGTGCTTCGCAATACGTATTCTTGGCGAGAAAAATTCCAGCGATGTGGTACAAATAAGGAGTTTCAACGGTTAACCACGGGAATACATATTGACATTAAGAAGTCATAACAGACTAATGTTACTTTCCGTTTCCCGAAACGTGGTTAACCGTTGTAACACGAAGGAAGCAGTGTTTTCCTCAGTTTGAGCTGTCGTTCTCTTTGAGAGTCAAATACCAGTTCACGTTTCAAAGCTCTCTTTTCATTTTCTCTGCCGACAATAGACATAAACACAGGGTTTCCCTTGAGAAATGCAGTCGAAATACACAGACATATGCGCGTATGTCACGCTATTTGAGTTGCGTTATCATGTCACACAGGGTGTCACGAGGTGGGATTGAAAGTAATTGTTTTCGTGTACACTTGCAATGTTTGCTACGCTGTCCTTAGTTTTTTTATTGAATTGGCCATGAATTTACCTTCACTTTTCCGTAGTTTCGATATTGAACGCAGTGACGGCCGCTCCTCACTAACGCTCCATATTTCCGTGGCCGGCCAGTGACTATCCCTACTACGTGTCAATCCTTACCCCATCCGTGATTGTTTGGGCCTTAACAATCGGATAAAGTGAAGAACGAGAAATATTCACTTTATTAAAAATATTTTCAGTACGCATTCCCTTGAAATTCATCAAAAGTTGTACATAGGCGCGAGTTTCAGCGTCAGTTTTTAGCTTGCAAACCATATCGACGTTAATTCTGGATATCGCAGCCCTTTTATTACGTCATTGCGTAATTCGAATTGGCCCTATAATTCGGTCGTGAATAAGGCTATGTCACCCCCACCACCAATAACGTAATTATGTCATTGATTCCTTTAATTTCAGTTAAAATCAGTGTCATACGCGGCTCAACTTGTGTGCAGTAGCACAATTTTGCATTCAGACAATGAGGGACAAAAGTGTTGACACACTTCCGTAAAATGGCCCCTTTTTGCATAGTGGATATACTTATCCCCTTCCCCTGTCTACCCCAACCCCTTCCCCCCAAAATCAATGTTGAATTTTGGACCCTCAAGTCTTTTTTTTACTTCAGACAACATTGATTCGGGGGGTCAGGGGATTTACGGCCTTTAAAAGGAATGAAATAATAAATGAATTAAATGTTTGTTAAAAGCACCCCTTTTTAACAAGTGTGTCAACTACTTTTGTCCTTGATTGTAGCTCCTCCGTCACCACAAAAATCAGCACGACCCACTTTTCATTTTTTCGTACTGTAATCTTAGTAACGGAAGTTACAACCTTAACTGTTCACCCTGAATCCTGCTATTGTGAGAGGGAATTTCTTTCCACAGGCTTCTGCTCTTCATTTTCTGTATTGCGTATCAAAAAGAGTAAACTTAAGTAATATTTACCCGATGTAAATCATTCGCAGTATTTATTTCTAGGCCATTTGTGATCTGCCCTCAGATCGGTAACGGAAGTTTCATAAAAATAGCGGACACCAGTTCGCTGTAGTTAAAAGCAACAAAACTGACCTGCAGTGAGAAATGATCATGTAGGACTTTAGTTTAGGTCCCTCCCGAGACATTGGATTGATTAGTTTTCATAGTATAAGGCGACAAGAAAAATATACCGTAACCTTCTATACCCACCCTCTCTGTGGACATAGCAAAATTGCATTTTTTGGACACTTTTGGCCTTGATTCCCTCAAAGTTACTGTCTACAGGAGCACAAAGGGGTACTGTCGCTATTTTTTTGGGCATGTTTTAAGTATTTTTCAGCGAAATGATTATGAGAAAACAATTTGAGTCCCCAAAACTTGCCATGGACACCAAAAAATGGTAATTTACCCACTTAACGTGGAATGAGTGATGTACCATTTCTATTACTTTCACAGCCAATTGTGTGAGCTGTTCAGTGAGGTGCTGCTTGACCAAGATTGGCATGATTTGCACCTAGATTTGTCTATTTGCGATGAGGAAGTTAAATTTAACCCAAAACGCTTGTTTTTTAAGGTATTAGAACTGCTGTAAAGTCAAGAAATGATCATGCTTATAAAATCACTTATTTGAAATATACTCTTAACCTGAACTCAAATTCCAAATGAAGGATTTTCGTCAAATAGAAGCCGAGAAAACAAGGCCAAATTTGGTATCTAAGAGGGCTATTTTGAAAATACTAATTATCGCAGGTCTGAAATCAGATTGGATACTTTCCGTTGTTGACAGAAATGTTGCAATTTTCACCATCCGACATGCGATAACTCGTTGTGAGTTTCAAGTAAGTCAGGGCAAATTAGAGCAAAATTCGCTTACATTCTGCTTCCCTCAATAAAGTACGATTATTTTGATATTTCCAAATCATTTCTATGGCTGTAAAAAGCCTTTTAGAGACATCTTAGACATATGATCCTTGCAAGGTCGATGACAGATAAGGCCGCAGTTAAATGACCTATTATGCAAATTAGCATGTTGCTAAGGCTAAAACATTGTTTACGAAGCCATATTGAGAGTACGTCACATAACGAGTTCCCTTCCCTTCCCTTCCCTTCCCTTCCCTTCCCTTGTCAAACGCCTGCCATGCAGGCTATTCCGGGAGTAGCCTGCGTGGCAGGCATTGAAAGGGAAGGAAAAGGGAGTTTAGGTGCGATGGAAACACGAGGGACGCGCAAGGAGGGAGGGAAGGAAACGCCTGCCAGGGGACCATTGTATTTCTTGTTATTAACATGTTAAAATCCTGGTTGGTCAGTCTTCAAAACATGTCTCATGTGACGGGGGGAAAAACAGTCGAATAGATTCTCTAGGAGATCCCTCAAGTTCGCAGTTCGCGTCATAATGCTCGTTGACATAGCTTCTTATAATGTACTAGATGAAATATTGCTGTTGGTTGAGTTTATATTCCACAGAGGAAAAATGTGTAAGTTTATCACCTTATGCGACAGACTATTCAGTTTGAGTGTATTCCTGTTGTAGTTGTTGTCCCTTTTATAAGGTATGTCTGCTCAACATCGTGTAAAAATTAGTAATCATTTTCCCTGATTTTCCTCAACCGCTGTTATCTTTGTACTAGCCTGCGAGCTGAGGTTTCTCTAGGCTCTTACTGATAGTGCTCGTAAAAAAAGCATTAAATGCTTTAAGCAGTGCTTGTTTTTTGCCAAAAAAGTGCTAAAATAATGCTAATTTTTTTAAAAAGTGCTCGTGGGTTACATAAAAATGCTCACTTTTTTCCGATTTTTTTTAAACATAGAATATTACATTTTTCAGCTTTTCAGTTACATTTTTCAACAAAAAAATGGCAGAGTACGCTCTCGAGCTATCTCTGCCTTGGCTGGCTGACTTCCATTGCTCCTCGATGACAACGTGGATGACGCCATCTTGGAATGAGTGTGGACTGGGTTTCTAGAGGGCAACCGCTGACCTATCAAACCTATTCCCCAGGCCTCCTTGGCTCCTTTGACTAAAATGAGGGCAAAATGCGGCTTTGGACCACATAAATAAAGTCAGATTGTACTTTTTAACACAAAATTATACAAATAGTCAGTCGAAAATCCAAAATAATGCTAGCAGTGCTTTTTGGGATAAAATGCAAAAAAAAATGCTCGCCAAGCCAAGTAATGCCAAAAAAGGTGCTAGCACTATTGGTAAGAGCCTAGGTTTCTCTCTTGCATGCATGGCTTTTAGCGTTTACAAAGTTCAGGGGCACCCAACGAGGATATAGTTCAAAACCACTTAACATAGCATTGTTGAACGTATTTTAGTATTTAAACGGTAGATATAGGCATATTTTTATCCCCTAAAAACGTTTCATCTGTTCGGATTTCCTAGCTGAAAGTCTAGTGATCCGAAAATTATAGGGATCAAAACTTACCTTTTCGAAAATTTCAGCCAGGAAAAGGCTCCCGAAAATTCTAGGTGGCCTTTTTTAGGGTAAATATCCGTTTAAAATGGGTAATTATACCATTTTGTAGATCTTCGAAAATCCTAGGAGAGGCAGGCAAGCAAGAAATTTTACAACAAATGTTCCGAAAATTCTAGTTCTCAAATCGTCTTCCGAACAGATATTTTCCCGAAAATTGCCGTTGGGTGCCCCTGAAAGTTGTTTACGTCGCTTGCCAGTTCCGTATTTGGTTTGTTAACTATGGGACTGACAAGTGAGGCGGACTTCGTGAACGTTAAAACTAGTAAAAGCCAAGCAAGAGAGAAACTGAAAAACTGCTCTCGGGGTATCTCTGTACAGTTTTGATTTACGAGTTCTCGGAACACAAGGCTTAGCTATACGCAAAATGCAATCTTTGGATATATTCACTAATTTTTGGGTTTTATCACGCTGTACCTTTTGAACCTCGGTTTGTAAGTCAATCGCTTTGCAAATGTGACCGTAGTTTATCACAGGAGAGTACTGAAGAAAAGCTCCATATTTTGAATGCTTCCTTTTCTTTTTGCAACAGATCACAGGCATATTTTTTGCTCTTCTTGGGGCGGAGGGATTAGCGAAATGTCTCTGAAAGAAATTATTATGATATTGCTTGCTCGAAATCCGTGTTTCAAAAACTCTTTTCCCGAATTGTAGGAGCGTGATATTGAAAAAGTGCAATACCGTCAACAGCACCGCGAATCCGTCAACATGAGCATGATACCAGAATCTGGTATCATGGAACGGCGGCATCAAAGGCATATCTCCAGGCTCCGCCGCCCTTTTCCCCTCCACAGGATACCTATTTGGTTGATTTCCTATTTGACCCCATTTTTGCCTTTTTCCCCACTTCAGAGCCTGGTCGCAGGCTAAAAATTAATGGTGAATTAAGAGCAATTTTGCAGCTGCGTTGGACCGCACTAAAAACAAATTGATGTAAAAAGATGCAGATTGATAATACTGCGCTGAAACTTGCCAGGTTTATTCACATAATGTTAAGGAAAAATGTATTAAATTCCTGGCAATTCCAGGAATATTTTGGAATTTTTTTCACGGGCTGAAGTCACAGGGGATTACAAAAAAACTCCATCTCTATATCTCAGGAAACATTTACTGGCTACTGCCGGGAATTTAAAGGTAAATGAACAATCTAAGTATAAGTCAGTTCCATTTTTTTTTTATTCCTAGCTATCGAGAGAAAGCCAGAAATATGGAATTATTGAATTTTTGAGCCTGCGATATAAATCAGAAATCACACCTTAGGTATGAAAAGTGACACCTCAAACATCAATTTTCTGAAAGCTCAGCTCTCGCTTGATAGACCCATGTAATTTTTAATTTGCAAAATTCTTAATTATTTGAGAAATAAATTTTTCAAATGGAATGGTTTATAGCAGATCTAATACCTTAATGTTAAGGGAAAGTTTTGTTCAATTTTAGTGCAAGATTGTAAATACCTTTAACGGAAGTAATGTTGTCCAAACATGTAATGATCAGCGTTGATGTTGATATGTTAATGCTCTTAGTTTGTAAATGCTGCAAAGCCACCAGTCAATAGTTAAATGATAATACTTTGCAGATAGTTTCCCTTTAGCGGTAGGTTTTGTTTTCTTTTTTGCCAGAAAAGGCCTACTCTGGGACCTTAACTCGCCGCGAGATTGTGCGAGCTAATGCGAGTTTAAGCGAGTTACTGAGGCGAGATAAGGAAAAATTGAGCTCGCCTATTAGTTGCGAGTTTGTGCGAGTTAAGGCGAGTTAGGGGAAAATGATCCACCTTATGTTGAGGTTATAAGGGTTAAAACTTATAATATGTTTTATAAAGATGCCTTGCAATCTTTGTATTTCTTATATATATAGTAGGCTCCATGTTGTCCAATTACGAAAAAATTAAACAAAAAGTTTCAGATGAGCTCCAAAGTTGAATGAAGCCAAATCTTGTTTAAATTTATTAATTGAATTATTTTCCTAATTGGACAAGCTTAAGTATGGATATGCTAGTGACATGGAGTCCTGTTCTTTATTAATTATATAGCATTTAGACACCAAACTATACCATTTGGTGGCTGTATCATAATAATAATCATCATCATCATCATCATATATTATTTATTTAAGCTATATAATTATTTGGCAGAATATTAAATTACCAGTAGTGAAGAAAAAAAATGAAAACAAAACAATCATGAATTGATAAAAAAAATGTAGCTGTAGTATAAGTGCTCACAGGTAGGATATTTTATTTTATTATATGGAGGAGAGTGTTTTACTGGGAACTAAACCACTCATAGATTCCATACGCCACTTCATCCGGGACCCGAGTGGCGTATTTTCCGTATGTCACCTTTGTGAGTGTCATATCGTTCAATGACGTCACGATTCCCGCCTTTTGCTTTTGTTGAATTGGTTTCTCCATATAATAAAAAGAACATTACACGTTAGCTCGAAGATATGAATTTTATGTTCTCGTGGTAAGAACAATATCTCACTCGTTCGCTTCGCTCACTCGTGAGATATTGTTCTTGCCACTCGAACATAAAATTCATATCTTCTCGCCACCGTGTAATATCCTCTATTTATTTACTTTTTTCAAATCAATAACCCTATGTTTTAATAGGCAGGTGAGCATAATAGGTATCACATGACATGTCATCAATTGTTATCACTAACTCCAGAATTGAAAAAAAAATTGTTTTTGCAGTCTGTGTCAATGTTCTTCAAAGAACTAGTTTAAAAAACCGGGCCGGGAAGCTGACGAATTACAACTCAGCGGACGAAATTTTTATGACACAATCAATTTTACTGAAATGAAATGAAATTTCTTTCTCCTTGAAAATTATAAGACTTATCTTTAAGTCTTCCATTTGATCCATTCTCTCCACTTCCCTGATGGTTTCCCTTGGAATCCAGCTCAATTGTTTGTTTTCACTGCCAGAAATGATTGCCTTTTTGTTTCCTCGGATAATCTATTTAAATTTCTTGCAAATGAAGGCTGGTGCCTTTTCGCAAAGACAGCAGTTCCCGTATTTTAGAAACTCCCTCCTTAAACTTGGACAATCCTGTGAGAGACACCTTAATTTCTACAAAAGAAAGGAGGATCACGTTAACTTGATAGTAAACTCTTTATCATTCTCAGCTTAGCAAAACAGCAAAAAATAAATGACCATATTTTCTGTTCAGGCTTACTTATTTTTTACAAAGTGTCAGAACGTGTTCATAGTTGTGCAGAGGACTATACCTTATTTAACTTGATTAACAAGAAAACACTCTCCACTATCGGCTTTGTCTTCCAAACTCTTAAGAGTTGTCACTGATGAATCTTTCCTGCTTCGCATTTTTACAAAATGATCACCGGCTCGGGCGTTCTGTGCGTGTTTTCATGTCACGTACGCCACATTGAAGCTTCCTACCTAAAACTTGCCAGTGGACTGGGGTCAACAAGGCTTTGATTGATAGAGTTAGTTAACACCGCGGCAAAACGTCTACGCATGCGCCAGGTTGAGCATTTCCGGTCTCTTTTTCAGTCACACTTTCCAGTCAAAGTCTCCCGCGCGCTTCATTCTGTGTGCAGCTTGTGGTTCAGTTGTTCTGCTTTATGCTGCTCGTGTTTTTGACTATTTTGTAGTTATTGAAATTGCTTTTATGGATAACCAGGCACAGATCACTGAAACAATTAGTCGATTAGATTCAGAAAAGGTAAGATGATAATAACTCAGAGTGTAATTTTGGCTAGAGCGTCAGGTAAACTGATTTTCATTCACGAAAATAAAGTTTTTGACTGTTATTTTTCACTTAACCTCTCTGAAACTAAGACATAAAATTAAAACGTTATCATTGCAAGCTTGTGTATTGTAGTTCTAATTTTCAGTTCTTCAGTTTCTCAGTCTACATGTGTTAAAGCCGATTTAAACTTTATTTGGAAAACGACAACACACAATCGCTTTGTAGTTTTGTTTACCAGTGGGTTTTACCGTGTTTTCTAACGAAACTCTTCTGGGTTGATTGCCATGAAACATAAGCTTAATTATACTGTTGAGCCGGTTGGCAGCAAGTTGACAACTCTATTTATTTATTTTTCCATTCTCAGAATCAGAGAGCGAAAGCTGGTTCAGTGGCTTTTAGAAGTCGAACTTTTCATGCCATGTATTTAGCAGCTAGAAGTTTCGTGTTTGCATGAGATGCAGCCGAGCCGCACAGTCTGAAATTATTGAAGTCTTCAACAAAAGAACAACCATGTAAAAGAATTAAATAGTTATTTTCTTGAATGAAAGTCATTTATAGGCATGTTTAGTTTCCCGGTGACTGCAGTCATCAAAGTCAAAGTTGTTATTAAATCCCGCCCATCTTTTGTTTTGAGTTCTTGTTTTCTCTGATAATAAAACAAATTATTGAACGGACTAAAATTTTATTTCCTGGTTTTAGTGTTTTTTATGATAATGATGACGTCTTTATTTTGGTTTCTTTCATAAGTATTGTTATTCTTTTCTTAGTTGTCGCCTTCTCCCAAATTAACTTATGCCAAACCAGTAGCATGCAAGAAAGCCAGTAAAAACAACTTCGTCTTGTCGAGCGCTCGCGACCTGCAAACTTCAAACATCATTTTCACCGTTGGTGCAAACAGATAACCATGTGGTGCAAAAGTTTGAGAATAGAAAAATATATAAGCTTTCGAATGAAGTGATTTTTTTGGCCCCCTTTTTTGTCTGTTTCGCCCTTTTTGCTTTTAAACTTGGCGCGACGGCAAAGTTATTCTTTCGCTATTGGTTTATATACTAGACCGGAAATAAAAAGCTGACCGGATATATTAAATTTTGTGCTCATGCGCATTGCGTTTTGCCGCGGTTACACCTTACAGTTAAGACCGCGGCAAAACGTCTACGCATGCGCCAGGATGAACATTTCCGGTCTCTTTTTCAGTCACACTTTCCAGTCAGATCATAGCCTGAGATCATGCCCTCTCCCTATTATCCCTTTATGTCTCTCACGGGAAGAGGGCATGATACATTTCTTTGTCGGATCACATGTAAAAATGCCAGAATCTGGACTTTTTTCTGATTGGATAGGAAACAATGCGGATGATTTGCGCTGTTCCGATTGGCCAAAATGACGCCATCCGTTAGTTGTTGTTGATTTCAGTCTGCATTTTTGCTTGCGTAATGAGCAGTGAATACACACGCGAGTTCGTTATGAAATTTCTGCCCGCTCAGTTTTCTTGAATTTGAAGAATACCTAAATAGAAGTTTCATCCATTGAAATATTTACCATCTCATCGTATACCAAAACAGTTGCAGTCAAAACTTCACCTATCATTTGAATGCAATTTGATACCGGCTACAAGTTACAGAAGCGACAAACGGGTTCACTTTTCAAATAATCAATTCATGAATGGAATCCGGGATGGAATCTTGACCTGGTTTGACTGTATTTCCTCCTTCAGAAATCATGCTGCGAATTATTCTGAGCGATCTTCGCTTTCACAACACCTTTCAGTTCGTGAAATATGGTGCTTCAGCCTAATTTTTTTCCACTGCTTTCGGTACAGAACGAAGTCAACGAGCTTTAACCAGTAAATTCTTTATTATTTGTAGCTATTCATAAAGGTACGACAGCTCCAGCTAGCAGTATATTTCATCACAAAAACAACACATTATTTTTTTTTTTTGCGAAGCGCCATCTGAACACGGACGTACTTAAAAATTTTTTTTCCCTAAAACTGCTTTCAAAAGAGACATTATTCGCGCCAAAATTTGATTCCCGTTTGGTAAACGCTTATTGGCTAAAAACATGACAGGTCAAGCAAACGTTAGATTATGTAAATTAGGGGGCGGTTGACTGCTTGTTAAATAAATGTATCAGGCGTTATTTTTTTTCCCTCTCGAGCCAAAGAAGCAAAAAAAAAAAAAAAGACGCCTGATCTCAGGTTAGTCAGATCAAAGTGGTCGTCACTTGTTTCCATCCGCCAAACTGACGTGACGTCATCTGATCTCCGGCGAACATCTTCGGTTTACTCGCCGGCTTCCTATCGTAAAAACTAATATGGCGGATGATCTTTTGTGGGTCCACGTGTGTCCAGCAGATTATTTGTGTTTTTCTGTGCACATAAAGCAGGGTCCTGATTTTTTTCAATAAACCTTTGAAAACTTAGGGTAAATTGGACAAGGGTAAAGCTATTTTATACCCTTAAAGCTTGCCACAGTGGAGAACGTCAGTTTGATGGATGGCGTGACGGATAGCGTATCTTTCCATCCATGAAACTGACGTTCAATAACAGGCGAACGCGCACGAAAATTGACGATAATGTACCAAAAACCTGTCTCGGAATTCCGAAGATTTTCCCGCTAAGCATTGTTGTTTGGCGGGCATTTTCGAAAGGAAAATAATAAAGTTTCCGGGTGTATGAGATCTGGAAGTTGACTGCTCGGTTTATAGTACTCAGCAAAAGTCGTTTGTTATGGCTTTGCCGGCAAATGCCCAAGAAGGTAGCGGCACAGCTGAAGGCATATATTTAGAAAGTGAGAAAGACAGTGCTACTGTATGTACTTGGCAAGCCAAGTTAAGAGGATCAACGAACAAGTTTGTTGGCTATGTTGGATCAGTTGAGGAAGCCATGACTGTAATAAGACAATATGAACTGGAAACAACAACAAAATTCTCTTGTTTTAAATGAGACAAAATGTTTGGTGCTGGAGGTAAGATAATTATGAAGCAACAAAATAATTATGCACTTATCAACTGAAAGCCAACACCCCCACCCCCGGGCCAAGGTGGGGGACAGCATGTTTTGCCGTTGGGGGCTGGGGATTTCTCAAGATTTGTCATGTTTTATTTTTCTCCTACAGGACTGTAGGTGGGGGCTTTAAAAGTTTAAGTGCCCCCTCATGGGGGTTAATCACCATTGTAGTTGACATGAAGTCAAATCCCCACCCTGTCCTGGGGGTGGGGGAGGGGGGATTTCAGTTGATAAGTGCATAAACAATAAGTTGGTCATAAAAAATTCTTGAATCTGATTGGTCATCAGCAGCTATGATTTTAGCAGTGCAGTGTAACATAATAGGGTTAAGAATGCTGGAGTAGAATGTAGTGTAGCTTGCACACCAGATTACAATCAAAAGATTATAATAAACAATGCTGTGATCTTAGAAATTTTTCTTTTGTTGGGGGGAGAGAAATATGCTGGAGTAGAATGTACATATTCTAAACACAGTAGTATTCATGGCATGAACAATTTATGAATCAAAGACATGAAATACCGTAAAATTCCGAAAATAAGGCCCGGGGCTTATATTTTTCAAAAGCCCTTTTTGAGGGGCTTATTTTTGGAGGGGCTTATATGCGGGAGGGAAATTTGCATTTCAAAATCGATTGGGCTAGCCTTATACACAAATGTCCAGTGCTGGCCACAAGATCCCTACTTTCCTTTTTCATCCTTAGTTCCACACTTCTCAGAGGTGTGGAAGTGTGGAAAAGTCTGACAAAGTAAGGATATTGTCGCACTTTTCCCACAGGCACTAACCCCTTGTCATTCTTTACTTAGTTCCAGACTTCTCAGAGGTGTGGAAGTGTGGAAAAGTCTGACAAAGTAAGGGTATTGTCGCACTTTTCCCCCAGTCATGAACCCTTTGTCATTCTTTACTTAGTTCCACACTTCTCAGAGGTGTGGAAGTGTGGAAAAGTCTGACAAAGTAAGGATATTGTCGCACTTTTCCCGCTGTTAAGAACCCCTTGTCATTCTTTACTTAGTTCTACATTTCTCAGAGGTGTGGAAGTGTGGAAAAGTTTGACAATGTCAGGATAATGTAACACTTTTCCCCTGGTCATACGAAACCACTGTCATTCTTTACTTAGTTCTACACTTCTCAGAGGTGTGGAAGTGTGGAAAAGTCTGACAAAGTAAGGATATTGTCGCACTTTTCCCGCTGTTAAGAACCCCTTGTCATTCTTTACTTAGTTCTACATTTCTCAGAGGTGTGGAAGTGTGGAAAAGTTTGACAATGTCAGGATAATGTAACACTTTTCCCCTGGTCATACGAAACCACTGTCATTCTTTACTTAGTTCTACACTTCTCAGAGGTGTGGAAGTGTGGAAAAGTCTGACAAAGTAAGGATATTGTCGCACTCTTCCCCCGGTTAAGAACCCCTTGTCATTCTTTACTTAGTTCTACACTTCTCAGAGGTGTGGAAGTGTGGAAAAGTCTGTGACAAAGTCAGGATAATGTCACACTTTCCCCTGGTCATACGAAACCACTGTCATTATTTACTTTGTTCTACACTTCTCAGAGGTGTGGAAGTATGAAATAGTCTGACAGAGTCAGGATATTGTCGCACTTTCCCCCCAGTCACGAATCCCTTGACATTCTTTCCTTAGTTACACTCCTATGTATGAAATGAGAATAAAGCGCAGTGGGAGTATTTGTTGGTTTTATTCCTGCAACTCGTTTTACATCTTTTTAAATGCTATTTTAAGTTTAGACAACAATTCTATGACTAGAAGATATTAGCCTTGTTTCACTGCCATCTGTTTGAATACCCGACCAGAAAACAAGCCTACGTTTTCTATGTCACGAAGTTCCCGTCAGTCCTTTGTCTTCGTTTATTTATTTATTTATTTATTTATTTTTCAAGGGAAACCTCAACAACGTCATCTCATCTATGGATTTTTATGTTTGAAATTTTTCATGTTAATGTGCCATATATGAGACGTCTTATTCTGGGTTTTTCTCCTTCCTATAGATCTATTCGGCTGACTCAATGTCGTACCCAATTCAAACCTTTTGGGTATAAAACGTTTTGGTTTAGGAATTTCCATATCATTTAAATGTGAATGCCACATTATAACGCAAATACAATACACAAAGAACCTTAACCCCGGGAGCTTTTAATTGGGTACAACAGTCAGGTCTCTTAAGATCGTGACAACGCTAAAAATAGGCAGTAAAGAATGCAGAGTATGTGCGTTCTATCTTCCTCGCTTTAAGATCAACTTGATAAAGTTTATAAATGCTCAAATCAATTCTGATTGTTCTATTCCTTCATCACGTTCATGACCTAAATTGGTGTAAAAATATACAGCATTCTGTATAAAGTAGTAATTGTGACTTATCGGCCTAGAGTAGCTACCTGCAGATCTCTCTGCGGAAAAGGGGGATCACTGTTTACTTGCGTGTTATAGGGTTGGCAATATTTATGTTATCTCTGCGGCACGTGACAATACTAAAATATTTGCATGGTCCACCCTCCTCTTCGTCTTTAGAGAGTCACCCTTAGGTGAATTCTTTTTCGATGTTTCTTGGCCTCGAGCCACTCGCCTCCGAGCGTGGTGTTGCTTCTTTTTCAAAATTTATGTCCAGCATTTACATAACCTTAGAGAAGAGGAAAAACTGCGAAACAGTGGATATATGGCGTGATCTAACAATTATCAAATTTGAACCCGTACTGATAAGGGGCCGACCATTTAACTCTTGAGGGGGTGGGTGATTTTGAAAAAAATTTCCTGCAAGCGCTTGTCGGAAGAAAAAAATTGCATGCAGCACAAATGTAATAGAAAAAAAATTCTTGCGCTGCTGTAAGAAAGAAAAAAAAATGTTGCAAAGCTATTTCATCATTCCGGGGGTCTTTAAAAAATCGCAGCAAAACTGCAACCATTCTTTTCCCTTGCTCACTTTGAACTCTGGATTTGATGATGCTGCAAAATTATTGCGTCATATGTGCAATGCATTATTAGCTTATCACAAGCAGTATTATAAATGGAGGTAATTTTTTTTATTAAAGAATCAAGTTTTTATAGACAAAGGAAGTTTTTTTTTTTCATTTTTAACAGAAACATTTTTATGTAATTATTTTCTATTTAAATAAATATAATATATTTTTTTAAGTTTTAGTAATGCACCTATCGATGTCTAGCCCCAATTGGGGGGTACAGGTATACCCAGGGGCTATTGACAATTGATTTCAAATATTTTTGGTCAATAAATTTCAAATTCCACACCCTCTGCCATTTCAAACCTTAATTCTTATTCAAAACATCCCCTCCCTTGGACAAAGTTCACAGGTCAAATGCCCCACCTATTTCCGCACTCCCTCTGTTTGGGCAAGACATTGATAGGTGCATAAAAAGTAGCTGTATATTTCATGAATAAAAATTGCGCTGCAAGATAAAAATTAACAGCAGCAATGAACATGGCTGAATGCTGCAACTGTATAGAAGTGGACTGAAAAAAGACTGAGCAAAAATTATTAGAGCTATTTTTCAATTAGACCATGATCAACTAACTTCAATTTTGCTTTCACATTGGTTTTGGATATTTCAGTCTACTTTTAAATTGCAACTAATGATTCTAGCAGCAATTACCATGCTATGAGCATTTCTAAACTGCTTTTTGCTATTTTTGGCTATTTTTTTTTTAATTAAGAAACTAAACACTTTCACATCTGCCTGTGGTGCATCACTTTATTTTGACGTAATAAAATGAGTGTAAAGAATGACTTTCTGAAAAGATAGCTATACAATAATGATTTTGTATAGCTTACAACATTTTAAGGCTTTGCAGCTCCATATTAGAACTATTACTGCAATGACCAGAATGTAAGTGTAAATACATTTTGTATATGTAAACACATGACCCTTTTTTGAGGAAAAAAAAATCCTGCAGAGAAATGAGGAGGGAAAAAAAATATCCTGCAGAGCATTTAGAAGGGAAAAAAATATCCTGCCCACCAGATTGCTAGAAAAAAAAATTCTTGCCGACCAAAAATCACCCACCCCCCCCATCAAGAGTTAAATGGTCGGCCCCTAAGGATGAAAGCTTGGTTGGAGATCGGATTTCTTAACTTGAAGTTTCTTTCAACAGCTGGCATTGAAACAATGGTTATATCTGCTATTCAAAATAAAAATAGTTCTAAAGGAAAAATGTAAAAAACCATACAGAAATAAAACCAAGTGCTCATAAAGCGCACTGAGCTTCTCGTGACTCAGGGAAAGTGCAACATTAAACTCAACTTGTCACACTATTCTACCCTTCCACACCTCCGAGAAGTGTGGAACTAAGTAAAGAATGACAAGGGGTTCTTAATAGGGGGAAAAGTGCGACAATATCCTTACTTTGTCAGACTATTCCACAGTTCCAGACCTCTGAGAAGTGTGGAACAAGGTGAAGAATGACAAGGGGTTCATGACTGGGGGAAAAGCGCGGCAGTATCCTTAGTTTGTCACACTATTCCACACTTCCACACCTCTGGGAAGTGTAGAACTAAGTAAAGAATGACAAGGGGTTCATGACTGGGGAAAAGTGCGACAATATCCTTACTTTGTCAGACTATTCCACAGTTCCAGACCTCTGAGAAGTGTGGAACAAGGTGAAGAATGACAAGGGGTTCATGACTGGGGGAAAAGCGCGGCAGTATCCTTAGTTTGTCACACTATTCCACACTTCCACACCTCTGGGAAGTGTAGAACTAAGTAAAGAATGACAAGGGGTTCATGACTGGGGAAAAGTGCGACAATATCCTTACTTTGTCAGACTTTTCCACACTTCCACACCTCTGAGAAGTGTAGAACTAAGTAAAGAATGACAAAGGGTTGATGACTGGGGAAAAGTGTGACAATATCCTTACTTTGTCGGACTTTTCCACACTTCCACACCTCTGGGAAGTGTGGAACTAAGTAAAGAATGACAAAGGGTTCATGACTGGGGAAAAGTGTGACAATATCCTTACTTTGTCGGACTTTTCCACACTTCCACACCTCTGAGAAGTGTAGAACTAAGTAAAGAATGACAAAGGGTTCATGACTGGGGGAAAGTGAGACAATATCCTTACTTTGTCAGACTTTTCCACACTTCCACACCTCTGGGAAGTGTAGAACTAAGTAAAGAATGACAAAGGGTTCACGACTGGGGGAAAGTGAGACAATATCCTTACTTTGTCAGACTTTTCCACACTTCCACACCTCTGGGAAGTGTAGAACTAAGTAAAGAATGACAAAGGGTTCACGACTGGGGGAAAGTGAGACAATATCCTTACTTTGTCAGACTTTTCCACACTTCCACACCTCTGGGAAGTGTAGAACTAAGTAAAGAATGACAAAGGGTTCATGACTGGGGAAAAGTGTGACTATATCCTTACTTTGTCGGACTTTTCCACACTTCCACACCTCTGAGAAGTGTGGAACTAAGTAAAGAATGACAAAGGGTTCATGACTGGGGGAAAGTGAGACAATATCCTTACTTTGTCGGACTTTTCCACACTTCCACACCTCTGAGAAGTGTGGAACTAAGTAAAGAATGACAAAGGGTTCATGAGTGGGGGAAAGTGAGACAATATCCTTACTTTGTCAGACTTTTCCACGCTTCCACACCTCTGAGAAGTGTGGAACTAAGTAAAGAATGACAAGGGGTTCTTAACAGGGGGAAAAGTGCGACAATATCCTTACTTTGTCAGACTTTTCCACACTTCCACACCTCTGAGAAGTGTAGAACTAAGTAAAGAATGACAAAGGGTTCATGACTGGGGGAAAGTGTGACAATATCCTTACTTTGTCGGACTATTCCACACTTCACACCTCTGAGAAGTGTGGAACTAAGTAAGAAGTGAAGAAACTCTGGATTTCATGGCCAGGGCTGGACATGGCTCTATAGTTGGAGGTAAATTTACCGTTTTTGCTTTGTTTTATTTTGTATTTGAGGGCAATTTTCCAAGTAAAAGCCCCCCGGGGGCTTATATTTTGGAGGGGCGATTTTACAGAGGGTTTTTTGCGTTACCCGTTTGGGGGGCTTATATTTGGAGGGGCTTATACACGGAGGGGCTTATTTTCGGAAATTTTACGGTATCTTTAAATCTATGGTTGACTGAGTACTATCTGCAAAGGGTGCATGTAATACATTGGCTTGACTGTGGTGTAGGTTGCATACCAGATTACAATCAAAATTATAATAAACAAGAAGGCTATGCTCTAAGAAAAAAAATTCGGGGAGCCCAAAACACTAACCCTTTGACATTCTGGCTGCCCAGCATAGTAATTTTGGGCAAAAACTAAGATTGCCTTCTTGCCGAAAGCAACAGTAAGTCACCAGGGGCCTCTGAGGACTGCTAGAGTACAGCCCTAATAAACATAATACAGACTTTCCTTGTTTCTATGACACAGATCCTTTTGCCAAGCAAAGAAAAGTCTATTTCAAAGATGACAAAATTCCATTTGATGGAGTACCATTCAGTATAATTGGCACCAAGGTATTTGACTGCCAACATGGACCAGACAGGAAAAAGTCATTTAAAGCGAGACATTCTGAAGAGAAGGTATGTTGGTTATGACTAAAAAATATCTGCATTTTTATTTCACAGCCACAGCCTTTTTGGTGCTTCTAGCACTAAACTGTAAGGAATCTATAATATTAATCTTCTAGCTACAGGTTGATGATCACTCATTCAAAAGGAGGAGGTTTCTACCTCAAGACACAATGAAGTTTGGCTGCCCTGCAAGTATTCGTTTATCAGAAGTCATAAAGTATTGCAATTACAAGGTACAAAACCACCATCACAATAGTGATAATAGCAATTGACATTATACTTCTGCTCAGTAAAATACATCCCTTCATTTCATATCTTATTACTGTCTTTTAACTCTATTAGATCAGGGATGACACAGAAAGACTAAGAAGGGACATGTCCAAAAAGCTGAAGACTAATATAACCAGCGGACAGAAACCCCAAGTGGAACGCAGAATTTATATCCAATTACCAAAGGAAGATGAACACAAAGATCACATCACTGGAGAGGTCTGTAGATGTCAATGGAAAGAACTGGGACACTACCTTAACTTGAGAACAATAATATTAACTTCTGTTTTTGGCTCTTTTTGTTTGAGTAATAGTTGAAGGCTTAGGGAAAAACACTTTGAATGGGTGGGACAAGAGTTGAGTCATTTTCATATAAACCTTCTAGTTTTTCATGTATAAATCATTATGGTAATTATAGTTTCGGACAGGTATTACTTTCCTATGAAAAGGCAAGAAGGCATGTGAAAGAAAGTCAAGTCAGTCCTTCCACTCAAAGGCTAGGTCACAAAGTACAACAGGTGTATGGGTGGCTACATGCTATGTAGTGTTAACAATCATAGCCTAGGTCTGTAAATGAAGTAATGATCATGAAAAAAGGTCCAAGTAGTGTCTAGGACTTGTTACTTGTTGTTGCTATTCTATCCAAATAATTTGTTTTTTGAATGTTGTTGTTGACAGAAGTGACATTTCATTCATTACATGTAAGTGTACATTGTACCAGCAGTGCCTACAACTATCAGCATGGCTGTCAAAATATTTCTGTCAAAAATGTAATTCCATTTTCATTTTTCTCCTCATGTATCAAACAACCAGATTGGTGGCATTCTGCAGCCCATCGACAAACGGCTTGTAGACAAGATTGGAGAGCTTGTTGGCGAAGGTGTGAAAACTGTGGACAAAATGAAAAGACATCTTAGGCAATTCGTAAAAACTGAACTATTTCCAGGGCAATCTCCACCAGCATCAACAAACAGGCGCTATTATCCAACAGATGTGGACATCAGGAACCACATGTATCAGGCATCAGTAAAAAAAATCCTGTCCAAATCTGATCCGGAAAACTTTGAAAAGAAAATTGAAAATTGGTGTCAGGAGAATGCCCTATCAGCCTCATCAACAGCTTCTGAAAGCATGAACAATGAGGAAACAGATAAAAATTGTGTGTGAGATGATCTTTTGTTTGCTCATCAAACAGCCTGGCAAAAGCAACTCATGATCCGTTACGGAAATGAGATCACCCTGCTTGATGCAACCTACAAGACAATGAGATAAGAGCTCCCTCTATTTTTCCTAGTGGTAAAGACAAATGTAAATTACATAGTTGTGGGGTCTTTCATAATTCAACGGGAAACTACAGCCTCCATACAGGAAGCACTAGGAATCTTCCATGATTGGAATGCCAGCTGGAAGCCCCAATTTTTCATGACTGACTTTTGTCATAAAGAGATCCATGCAACTGAGAACACATTCACAGGTACGGATGAATCAACATTGGGCCAATATTCTCAAAGTGTGAAACTAAATGTAAATAAAGACTTGTACATTCAAGCAGGGTGCAAAGAAAATCATTTTTGCAGCTTGCCATTCAAGTATTCAAGTACATGTAGGCAAACAAGATTTTGAAGGAATAAGTAACAATTTCTATAAAATTGTAAGTTAACCTTGATCCTCCCTAGTGACTGGAAAACCAGGCCAAATTAAATATGACTTTAGGTATTCAGTTACAAATCTGGATACTTCCTAGAGGGCGAAACCTTAAAGTCAAGGTTAGGTTGATGCCATACGAGGTATCAGTATATCTATCATAGTGCTTTATCTTCTGTACCTAAGACTTTACCATAGTAGCAACTGACGAGGAACGCTATAGTTCCGAAACTGCAGTCTTGCTTAAGAATTCATAACAGTCGCATAGACGACTGTTAAGCAAAAACTTAAGTAAATACCTATGAAGGAACAACAAGACATCGCGCTCCAGTTCAAAGACTCACTTATGTTAAGAAAAACTAAATGAACTGTGTGAGCGCTAAGAGAATTATCTTGACTGACGCACGATATATTTCTCCAAACTTGGTGTAGCTTAGTTTAAGCTACAGTCTGAAGATCGCACTATCAGTGGAAATTCAAAAGCCTGCAAACCACACTATAGAGCTGGGCCCAGAGTCATACTGATATGGCAGGAAATAATCACATTCACGGACAAAGAAACTTGCATGCATGCATGTAGTTAATCAGACACAGTCATTTCAGAGAAATCCAAAAAACTAAAATCTTTATTCAGCCGTAATAAACAGAGGTCAAAGGATATAAAACACTTTACAACTGCATGTGAAATCAAATCCTATCAGGGACACCTACAGAAGCATAAACCACAGGAAATGATTACTCAGTATGCATGTAACAAACTTATTTCATGACCTCTTAATATAAGACTTAGTGCGGCAAAAACAAGATTTACTCAGTCAAAGTTTAGAATGCTACAAGTCATGCACTGTGTAGTGCTAGTAACCTTCGCGAGAGAGACAAAAAGAAAGAGAACCACTGTTCAAGCAGACTCTCAAGGTCACGTTTCACATTATCACGAGCTTATGAGTCGTGTTTAGACTGTCAACGCTTATAACTTACCTTTTCGAAAATTTCAGCCAGAAAAAAGGCTCCCGAAAATTCTAGATGACCTTTTTAGGGTAAAAATCAGTTAAAAATTGGCAATTATACCATTTTTTAGATGTTAGAAAATCCTAGGAGAGGCAGGGAAGCAAGGAGTTTTACAACAAATGTTCCGAAAATTCTAGATCTCAAATCGTCTTCTGAACAGATATTTTCCAAAAATTGTCGTTGGGTGCCCCTGACTAAACTTAATAGCGAAATAAATGCAGTCAGTACTTAAAGTGTGAGTTTCTTATTACATGTAGCTCCAAATAAATGAAAAATTAACAGAATCTGCAGTAATTGGGCGTGTAATGCCATAGACTATTTCAATGAAAACTCTGTAACGACACAATGACAGTGAGGTTTGTTAATTTCAACATTTGTCACGTCAGTTTGATAGATGGAACCTTGTCCATCCACCAAAATGACGTCGCTTGAGAATTAAGCTGATAAACCAGAAATATCTTTTTCTATATAGAATACTCTCCATATGAAACGCTTTTAGAAGTGAGCTCGATAGAAAGTAATTTAAGCTTAAGTCTTTCCTTGCCACTTTCTGAACGTAAACTATAAATGTCAATAGTAGCTTTCGCATCATACCTTCTCGGGCCTACCTTCTCTTAAGATTTGCCTTTTAACCAAACAACACAAGGTAGATCGGTTAGGTAAATCCTGGCAAACATAATCTCACTTCATTCGCTAGTTTGAGTGGTATACTGACAAGCATATATCAGTCTAGACCAGACAGTGGCCGCCATATTTGTTTTTACGATAAGAAGCCGCCCGTACTTGAAAACTTTCGTCGCGCCTATTCTCTCGACCCGACTGACTGCCCCTGGGTCTCCGAGGATGCCGACGCGTAAACCGAAGATGTTCACCGGAGACCAGATGACGTCACGTCAGTTTGGCAGATGGAAACAAGCGATCAGGTCAGGCGGTGTGCGTCACGAGATTTAACCAATCAGAATGCGTTATTTTCGGAGTAGATTTCGTGCTCGAGAAGAGCAGTTTTGAGAGGTACACGAGTTGAGATTTTCGTCGTTTTTGAAGATTGTAATCATTTTTTCTTAATCAAAATTCGCTATAAAGTTAGCGAATTAATTTATCTTAGTGCTGGTGCAGTTATTTTTTAAGAAGAAACGTTTATTCGGCTTTGCGACCATTTCAAAGGTGACGGTCTCGTGTGAGACGCCATGTTGTTTTGGTTGTAAATTTCACTGCTTTTCTTGGACTTGTAGCTCCTTACTGTTATTGATTGTTGTCAATATTTTCGGTCCGTTAGTGAGTTTAAGTAGTCTTCTTTGACAATTTCGGGGTCTACCCGGGTCTACCCCGTCGGGTTTTCCCGCTAGAGGCCGTGGAGGACACACTGGTATGAAGAGATCGACCCAGCCAAGTGGCTCCACTCCCGGGAAACCGGCTGGTAAAGTCAACAGAACTGGAGGTCAAAATAACATCAAATCGAGAAAGAATTTGTTTAATTTCAAGCCAGAAAAGGTAAAAAGAGTCGAATTACACGAATTCCTTCTGATTTTGTATTTGAGTCAGTTAAATGGTCTTTTATAAGATACTTATTTGTCATTATTGAAGAATGTTTTTCACGTGTGAATAAATTATACATGTACAAATGTAGCCTCCAACAAGAGATTGGCCAGTATCCATAGATTGTGGATTAGAATCCATTATTTCTTGTAGTTTTACTCAGATAACATTAGCAGTAATTTTATGTTTTCACACTCGCACTGTGATGAAATGAAACATTTGACAAAATTTTAAAAAAAAAATCATAAAATAAAGTGTGGCTTTAGAGATGTTACACCAGCCACCTCCACCACAGGGTTTATCAAGGATGTCTTTTTGTTTGTGTGTTTATATGTAGGTTTACTTATGTTACCATTTATTTAATATCTTCAAGGTCCCTCATCCACCTCAGTCCCCAGTTTGGTCTGTGGAGGAAAGGCGAGCATTGGTTGAGTATATTGCTCTATTTACCCCAGTGGAACAAGATCAATTGTTTAAATGGCCTTCTTTCAAAGACATCAATTTCTGGGAAAAATGTGCAGATGCTCTGGCCTGTACAACTGGAATGCCACGACGATCAGGTAAACATATTTCACTCCAGGCCGTAGTAGGGCATAATTTTTGGTCGGCAGGATAATAATTATATGCAAGAGGTTTGTCCCCTAGTGGCGGTGGTGATAATGATGATGATATTGATGATGTCTGGGTTGTTTGCTCTTAGTCATTCAAAACATCAGCTTTTGAATACATTGATAGTGTGCGATCTCCTACACAACTCAACTAGTTATTTTATACAATGTAATAACTCTGTAATGAAGAGATTATAACATAGTGGAGCAGGCCTGATAGTGGTTTGTCTTAAAATAGGGTGGAGGGAAGGTAGCAGTTGCTGAAGGTTTTAGTTCAAAAGGAACTTACAGTGGCTTACAGTAAGTGAGGTGAAACAAACCGATTTATATTTTCTTTTCTTTTTCAGGGAGTGCATGCCGTTATCAGGTCAACTCCTTCCCCAAGCGTAAAAGGTATGCAACACTGGAGGAAGCAGAAGATGACCTCCAGGTCAACTATTTTAGTGGTGGATTGCAAGACATTCATTATGAAAATTCATCAACACTAACATCTCCTGGGAATGTAAATTCGACTCCACAGGCGATGCTTGAGAAGAACACCCCATTATCTCCAATATTGGCGCACTCTCCACATGCCAATTCAACAAACCATGAGACATACAATCATGGAGATACCATTGCCAAGGTTATTAAACTGTTGACATTGATGACTTCGCGTATGAGAGGGGACTTGATCCAGAACTTATTTTGGCAGTTCATGTTTTTAGAACTTGATCATGATTTTCGAGCATTTATTCCTTCTGACTTTATTAAACTATGCTGCAAGGGCATTAATGTACTTCATAGCAATGGCAAAGAAAATGTTCTTTATTACTTGGCCAGGGGACTTGGAATGTCACGGAAAGATGGTTCAGGTCCACGGCTCCCTATTGACAAGATGCCGTTTGGATTATTAAGCTACAATATTCGCTATTTTGCTATGGACACTGTGAACAACATTTCATCAGACCCCATTTTGTGGAGTGGGAGACAACTATGTTCTCCAACTTTGGTCATAAATGGATTTGCTTACAGAGGGGACCAGGGTTTGCCTATGATGAGACTGTTGTTGATGATTCCTCAGCTGCAGCTTGTAATAGCACCAGCAACACAAACAGCAGTGAGCAAGGTTCCTCAAGTATCCTTCAACAAGCATGGAATGAAACATTTCAAGTGAGTACCCAGAATGGGGTACAAGATGAGGTTGAAGACCAAGATACCACTAGAGAGAAAGTTGGGGCAGATGACTGCCTTGATGTAGAAACCCTTGTTGACACAGATGACCCTCTTGAGGTTGGAGCCATTGTTCAGACAGGAGATGGGATTGAGGTTGAAACTGTTGTCGAGGCAGGAGACCCTCTTGAGGTTGGAACCATTGTTGAGGTAGGAGATGGGCTTGGGGTTGAAACAATTGTTGAGGCAGGATATGGGCTTGAGGTTGAAACCCTTGTTGAGGCAGAAGACGAGCTTGAGGTGAACGACCAGGTCAATGAAGAAGTGAGCTACCTTTGGGCACGACTTGGTTCTGAAGAAAAAGAACAAATTGCAAACGGCGATAGACCAATAGAACTGGAAACATTTCATGGTATTCGCCCACAGGCACATAAAAAAGAAAAGGACAGAAGTGGATCCGATGAAAGCTAAAGTCAATGTTGCAGGTCATTCTGTAAGGACTCTTCAACGTCAGATACAGGCTGCTGAGTTTTCAAGAGACACAAATGTTCAGGTGAGTGCACATATGATTAAATAGATATGAAATATATTTGAAAAACATATATATATATATATAATTATACTCCAAGAGCTAGGTTATTCGAACATTTACTGCAACTCTGAGTTTCATGCTTCTTGCGAAGCAATCTTCAGGCAACAAAAAATGTAAATGTTCGAATAACCTAGCTCTTGGAGTATAATTATTCTTAGCTCTAGCTCTGCTATTGAGCACTTTATAGTAGATGAGGATTTCTTTCCACTTGTTATTCTTTTTTTTTTCTTGCTAGGTCGCTGTTCTTAAGAAGATTAAAGAAAGAAACAAAAACGGACGTTGGTGGATTAAAGCAGATGCATGTGACCTGCGAAAGGGACTGCGTGAGTCAATGCGTCATGAGTGGGCAGGAGATTGTGACCTGGGAGATGGAAAGCTTCAAACTTTATATCAGGAATACATGGACAGAAAAACCTTCTATGGTGGATTAGGACTTAAGGATCGAAGAGTAAGAATGAAAGAAGATATGGCGCTTGTGATTTCTGGTTTGGATAACGATTTAAGGTTTCTGGTTGGTGGAGAGAAAGCTGCAAAAGACAAGTATGCAGCTAAACAACGTCAGTCAAATGCTTCTGAAGATGGCATGTTTGCATTGGCTTGGGAGTGTGAATGCTTCCAGACTCTCATTAACATTAACAAAGACCTAAAGTCTTCAATTTCCAGCCTGCACTTAAGAATTTCAACAAACCAGAGAGATGGTAATATTGCTGGTGATCTCACTTCTTTACGCCAAAGGCTTCTTTCCTATGCTAAGGATCTTTTTTTCCAAGCATAGAGAAGCTGCCTCTCATCTCATGGTGTTCATGATAGCCGATGAAAAAACGCGACATGAAGCCCTATGCTGTTCCTGTACGATTTATACCTTACCACAGTGTGACTGACAATAAACTGCGTGAACTGTGTATGGAGCTACGGAGTGCCATGGTAAATTTGGGAATGCTTGTGGTTGGTGAGTTAAGATTTTCTTTAATTGTCTCTGTTAACTACCTTAAGTTTATACAACAGAAAGGGGCTGCTCTGCTGCTTAAAAAGCCACCTTTCTCAGACCAGACTGGCATAGCGCTGAGTATATTGGTACTTTTAGAGTGCATAGAGCCTGTTGAATTTTTAAATAATTGTCATTTTTTTTTACTCAGCAACTGAATGGTGATTTGCATCTTCACCCGCCCACCCCCCCCACCTCCCAAAATTGTAATTTGAAATAAGCCAAACAACAATTTATTTATCTGATTTTTTGTTTGTTTTAGGCACTGTCACAGATGGAGAATTTAACTCCATCCGCACTATGGGATCAAAAAGAGCTATTTCCATAATTCAAGTGATGATGGATTCAAAGTCAGAGGCTAGAAGCACCAATGTTAATGCCATACGGAGGTATTTCACACCAGTTGCAGTCCCAGGTAACTTTTCTTTAACTGATGTTTTATCTATGCCAAAATCTGACCACTGGAAATTCTTCACTATCATATGTGTGTGTGTATGTGTGTGTGTGTTGTAGGTGGAAATGAAATTCAGGTTAAAATGATTTCAACCTAGATTGATTTGAATCTCCTTTGTTTCAAGAGGCAATTCGCATGTATTTTAAAACCTTAACTTTTCTTCCTAACAGGTGCCAATGGGACATTTTCTGTAAGAGGTCAGGCTCAACACCCAGCCATTCGGTTGAGGACATTGTATGGCTTTATGACTTCATGAATGCTGATGGCAATCAAGTACCATTTGAAAGCGCCATCCACATTTTAAAACGGAAGCTGTTTCCTGCCAATTATGACCCTTATCCTTGGGATGCAAAAAGTATATGCTGTAGTTTGTAATATCTTTCTTGTTTTATGAGCACTATTACCCTCAAATGGTACGGCATGAAGTCCAACTACTAATTTAAAATTGCATATTAAATAACAAAATTTAAAAATGAAATTATTATTACATTAAATCTCTGCCTGTGCACGGGCTGTTATAGAGGATCAGTAGGGCCAGTTTATAGGCTACCCATGGCCTAAGGTGCCATGTACTGTCAATGTACCTTTCAGTTCTATTTATCATTTATTTTCAATTGTTTCTTTTCCTTTAAACAGTGGCTGAAGAGGATACCAAAGGTTGTCTTAAGTCTTTGATGGCAACATACTTGTTCCGCTACAAAATAAAACGAATGAAAGAAGAATTAAATGTGGACTTCAGCAAACACCTTTACCAGCCTGAATTGTGTGATGTCACTGGGGAATACATACATGAGAGAGAAGACCACAACCATGTTCTTAAACGTATCACTGAATGTCTTCGTGCAGGTGAAATCCCAGGGGTTGACACCCGCTACTTCAGAGATGCCCTGCATGATGCTCATTCAGGTTAATAACAATTATTTGTGTTGTGTGCGTAGTCTATTAAAGGCCCTTGTTCATCCAAAATGCAATGTGCGCCCAAGCTTATTTTTTGCACTGATGGAAAATCTAAAATTAACGTTCCAGGCAATCATAATGCTACATTGAACAATTGAACCTGTTTTAAAACAAAAACACAAACACACACAGCAGATTGGGTGAACATGTACCTTTAATCATGATGTTTTGATAATAATGATTCATTTGACCCCCTCTGGGTTTAAATGAATTCTTGTATTCATACCTGTGTACTACAGGTATATTGATGACATAGAAAATGGCATTCTGACATTTCTTGCTTTGATTATTTTTTTTTGATAGTTCGTGAAAGGGTTAATAGCCTTTTTTTTTTTGTCTTTTCACATTATCCTTATATGAACTGATGTAATTCATTCTAATAATTACTATCCCTTTAACTCCCAAAGGTGCCAAAGAAAAAAAAAAATTCAAGAAAAATACCAGATTTCATTTTGTAAAATATTGAAAAACTAATGTTTCCGTAAAAATGTACTGCTGAAGAGGTTTCATTTGAATGGTCACACCATACGATTTTGTCCACAGACTCAAAAAGTTAGAACTAGTGCTTTACATGTCTCCATAATTATTGACTGTGGAAGTGAAAGGGTTAATATTATTAATGTTCTTGTCATGACCATGACAACAAAATTGCTTTGACCTACCACATGTACATTTTTTTTTTCACTGAAAATTTCTCCAAAATACAAAAGGAATTTGCTTACATACAAAATATGTAATTGAGCAGTATTTAAAAAGGAATATCAAAAAGTTTTGGAAGCCTCAGCAACGGCATTTTTTAAATACAGGTTTAACTTATGAGGCTTTAACTGGAAAACAGAAACAGTCAGTACCACATTGTGAACAGGTGTTTTCAAAGGGTGTACTGGAGTTCATGCAAAGGAATGGCCATACTTCAGAGGCACACTTTGTTGAAACTGTTTGAAACTGGCATAAGGCGGCAGATGGACGGGGGACTATCAGAGGAAACACGGTCAAAGTATAACAATGACATGATCAATTTTCTGTTGACTGATTGGATGCCCTGGCATGAGTACGAAAGGGACTTTTCAACTATTGATGTCATGCGCCCTATAAAGGGTATTAAAGGTTTCACTAGAGAAATTGTGGTTGCTTTGATTGCGAACTGTGAAAGCCTTGAACTCCGTCGAGCAGAGTATCAAGAGAGGGTTTGCCCCGAGCACCCACGTGCAAGCAGCACAGATGACGTTGAAGGCTTCATTGCACATCTCCATGATCAACTTGGAGATGTGTTTGACCACAAGGAATTTTTAGAACAGCAACCCAAAATTCTAAATGAGTTTACCAAGAAGATAGACCCAGAGCTTCAATTTTACTACTGGACAGGACACCGACATCGATTCACAACTGCCCCACTGCCTTCCTTCAATGATGCATCAGGTCAAACAGAAAGATTGGACAGGGTTAGGTTGTCAAGACGTTCTGATCCAGGGGTTTTTGTGGCAAATAGGGCATCCTTGCCACAAAGAAATTCTCTGACAGTCAGGGCTTCATTTCACAGAGCACCAGAACAATTACCTCCACCACCAACAGTGTAGCATAAGTTTATTAACTTATAGTTTTGCATATTGATGTTAGCCTTAGTAAACTAAAATTGGGACAAAGATAATGCACTTTTCTAACTTATTTACATTTACACGTGTAAAGTTTTACTGGACTTTTCTTGAGGCCCTGACAACTTTGGAGCTCCAGGTCCCTTTTTAGTGATATTTAAGGTTACATAAAAAGCCAACTAACAAGTAGTTTACTCTAAAGCGAATCGTGCAACAGTTACTTTGATGTTGTTTCTTTCAATGATAGGGTGTATGTCACTTGTTAACTCTTTGGCAATGTAACCAACTTTGTTCCAACCACTACCACAGTTTATTAATCGGCTATTGCATTTTGGTCATAATCATTTTCAGGCTCTGGTTGGAGCTGCGCTTGTACATCTTTGTTATTTTCCAAACACTCGTATGCATTTTTAAGGATAATTTGTCGTCCTTTATATGCAGTACCAAGTACTTTGAAAGGAACAGTATGCTCAATTTCTGAAGAATCGTTCTCCTCATTTGAATCATCAGAATCATCAGCATTAACAATTGAATGATCCTCCGGCTCTACTGGTTCAGACCGTCTAAATTCCCAAATGACCAAATATGTGATGTTTTCAACCACAATGTTACACCATTTTGAGCAATGATTTCATCTCCACATTTTGTCCGTCCACTGTCATCAGCTTGGAATAGCGCAGGCCACCCTGTCCTTCTACCAGTTATAGAAACAGTTCCTTTTACAAATTCTATCGTCAGAACAGGGAATGACGGAATAGTCCACTCAATGTTATCTTGTCCAAGACTTGAAACTGTTAATGCCAGGTCTCTAGGCTGCCACAAACCCTTCTACAGAAAAATGGTTGTAATAAAAAGCATTCCTTATAGAGTACTAAAGTGATGACGTCATAAAAATGAAATTTCTGAAATTATGGGATTTGTCAGGATATTCTGAAGAACAATGTCCAAGAGACCTACTTGCCAAAAATGAGCATTTTGGGGCAAATTGTCTCTGAGATCGTAGCCCAGTTATATCAGAAAACTCCCTACAAACCCCCTCTAATTTTTCTTGGGTGGGCCAAAAATATTTAGAAGGGTTTGTATGGAATTTTTTGTAAGCATAACTGGCTACGATCTCAGAGACAATTTGCCCCAAATGCTCATTTTGGCAAGTAGGCCTTTGGACATTGTTCTTTCAAATACCCTGACAAATCCCATAATTTCAGAAATTCATTTTTATGACGTCACACCTAGTACTCTATTTCATGCTGTATAAGTATTAGTATAAATTATGTAACTAAGTGCACTGCATGTGAATAGCTGTGATGAGCAAGCTTGTTTAGTATATTTCAATTAATAATGGTGTCCTTAGTTATTTTTTGTCTTTCTTCAGTTCTTTTTGGATTAAAGGAATGAAGAAGGAAGCATTTTCTTGAGAATTAGTTATTTGTCACATTCATGTGGGATGAACTGAAAAAGGCCAATGTTATAGCACATTTTTTATTCCACAATAGAAACTAAATGATTGTAAATAAGCCACTTCTAAAAACAACACATGGTCAAGAGTTTAGAAGGTCACTTGAGACTTCTCAGTATTTTATCTGTAATGTTTAAGTTAAAAGTTTTTCTGAATAAAAAATAGTTTAAAGATGTGATGCATACTCCGCTTTATCAGTTAATAAAATAGAAAGAATAAATTAGTTGTTAGCATATAATTTACCTTGATGGGAAGTGCAAAGTATTCCTGATAGTTGTGCTCTCCCTGGGATCAACATTACCCACAGCAAGGTTAACTGCATACTCATTTGAGAGAAGGCTAATATGATATTAAGTAATCAACAAAACACAATAAATGGATTATTTTCTATCTTTGAAAAGCTAGTTTTTAAAATGCATAAAATGATTTTCAAAAAGACCGTGAAACAGTTACTAAGTTAGTAGGCACTAGTACACACTATTAGACATTAATTCCATGTTTTCTTTCTTTCATTGTTTTCATTGTTTTAGCTAATTTTGGCTAATTTTTGATTAATTGCTAGATACTGTTTCACGGTCTCATGAAAATCACTCTAATGAAACTGTACAACAACTGACTATCTGATTTTACACAGTTTTCAGCACACCATCAATTCAAATCCAATTATTGTAAATTATTCCATGTGAATGCCATACAGCAAAAATTCTCAGGCTACTTTTTAAATACTTAATTTCGTTTATGAAAATATTTTTTTTAGAATAAAAATTCTTTTAGAATAAAAAATTCTCTCGCCCAGACAATCATAGCAGATAAAAAACAGTGAGCAAGAGCACTTATAGTGAGTAATTATAATTACTTAAATTGGATACATTCCACAAGGGTTCAGAAAAGCTTCCTTATCTGGTGTTTGTCCCCAAGGCGTAAGTGGCATGGTTTCTGCATTTATAGGATTAATCACTGTCTGGTGACGAAATATTGCCTTGGCCCTTTGAAATCCACTACTGTAGTCTGACGGGCAAATCGATTTCTCTGTAAAACAGCTAAGAAATCTGTTTTTCTTTTATCACGAGCTTGTGGGTAGTATGGATACCAATGCCACATTTTTCTAAGTAGTCACAACCTGCAACAATGCACATGTCCAGGAATTCTTCCTGTGTCAGTGACAAATGTTGCAACACCTTTCTAACTCGATTACTTCACACACCATCGATTCGCAACTTGAACAAAACCTATAGATAGATAGGAAATTAGGGGTGTTCAGGAAAACCCTTCCTTATTTTTATTCATGGTCTTTTGTGTTCAACGAGAAAACCAAAGGTAATAGTAATAATAGTATATGCATTTATATTGCACAGGCTTCATGAGTATACCTGTATGATCGCCTGCGCAAAACATTGAGTTCATAAAAATAAAAATGTATACAATTTATAACTAATTCTAAGTGCTACTAATTTCAAATTGATACTTGTACAAATTAATAAAATTGTATAATCGAAAAAAAAAGAACCTAATGACAATAAAAAGAATAAAAAATGATTAAAAATTACAAAAGCCTCTAAATTTTTTTCAGTAAAACCTTTAAAGTGTTCAGAGATCTGCTGCTATTTTGCAATTGGGTTCTAGTTTATGAAATTAATAGTTACGATATAAAAGGACTAAAACTATAAACATAGTTCATTCTGTTGAAAATCAAGTAAACACAGCCAGGCTTTGAATAAGCATTTGGATGATAAATTGTATGGGTTATTCAATGTACCTTTTGGCATCCATAAGCAAGAAGGTCGGAATCCTCTGAGATTGCAATATCTACATAGCCATGCTCATAAAGTAATGCTATCTCTGCATCAATATCGTGCGAACTACCACATAATCAATAGACTTTTGTCGGCAAGTCTATAAATGAAAAGAATAAAAAATTATCTTAACGAGGTCATTCAATTTTTTAATTAAAAACAATACAATATTTAATTATTAAAGTCTAGAAAAAATGTATTTAAACTTACTGAAATGATAAACTTTATGCCAAAATTGAGACTTAGACTTACTTGAATAAACCCACAGCGAGATGGTGGTTAATTTCTGCAGCTGCCTGCAAAGCGTTTCTTGCCTCAGTCACCTTTCCACTGCGCCCGAAGTTGGTCAGCTTTTTGCTGTTGTTGTTTTCTTTGCCTAAGGAAGAAGATTTATGGGAGATCAATGTCTGCTGAAAAAAATCATTTCTACTAAAAGAAAATTAGACAAAAGGCTTAAATATTTGAACTGAGCTTCAACTGTCAATGCAAAAAAATTCTCTCACATTGCTCTGTTATCACGCTCTCTTGTCCTTGTGGCGGCAATCCGTCGAACTTCGACCAACGGTTGAATTTTATTCCTTTCAGTAGATCCAGATAAAATTGCAGATCTCCTTCACTCTAAGTAAAAACATTAGTTAAAATGCAATACAAATTAAGACATAGTAAAACTTTCATATTAAAGTTCTCACCTTGATCGTCTCCGTGCGAATAACTGATACAATGTGGCCTTATGTAACCAACAAAGGCGCATCTCGGCCATACGAGACCTTTAAAACTGTCTAAATAGCTGTTTTCAGTGGCGTCTTTCAGAAAAGGAAACAGGTTTTAATTCCCATTCTATTGTCTCTGTATGTGCCAAGAGCTCGCTGAGATGTTCACTCGCTGGTGTCAAGCGGGAAATGGCGCCGCCACATTTTTACCATTTTTACCCATCACGTATTGCGGTGCGTGGCGCACACGCCTGCGATCAGGTCAAAGTCTCAGCGTTCGGTTCATTCCGGGCGGTGTGCGTCACGACCGCAATGCGTGATGGGTAAAAATGGTAAAGTAAAAATGGCGCTGGCCGGACCTCAGGCCTCACCCGGCTCTGCGGCTGGCGCTGGCGCAGACTCTTGACAAATCGATCCAGGCGAGGCAAATCCTGCAGTTTTAGCTGAAGTGAAGGAGATCTGATGTATCTGATCTGCTGGAAAGGAGACAAAGAACCGGGCCTGTTGCGGTTAAGGCGTTACGACTTTGTGGTGCTGATGACGGCAAGGCAAAACAGTGCGCGCTGTGAACTCACTTATGAGGATGTATTGCAAATTTTGACTGTGTGACTGTGTTTTGATGTGCGCTCTTGCGCTAAAAAATGAATCTGCAATTGCAATCTCGGTGGATTCAGTCAATAAGGCCCGTTGAATTAACCCGCCTGTTCGTCGTCTGTTCTTATGTGCCTTCCGCGATACTTAAACGTGTTACTATTGTCGGGAAAATTTTTCCTTTTATGTGTGCGATGAACAAACAACAACATTACGAAATAGAGACGCTGTTGCCGATTGGCAGTTGCTGGTTTGCTGAAAAAGGAAAAATTTGAAGGCTTTCTGTTCTCTGGTTGAATCGTTAAGGTTCTTTGTTGTCGTTCGATTATGATTTTGATGCGAGATAGCGTAGTGTCGTTGATGATAACGCGGGAATGGTGTATGCGTTTATTTTGATGAACTCGTGTTTTGCGCGGCGGTCGCACCATATGCTCGTGAACTGTGCGTATAAATGCCTATTGCCTTCGGTTTTTTGTTCGCCAATGTGTGGCTCATGAAGGGGTTTCCTGAACACCCTGCTCTCTGGGTTTGTTCAGAGATAGCGTTTCTTGTCAACTTTCGATGAGAAACACGGCGGTCACTGACCAGGAAGATCGGACATGTGCGTGCTACGGGTTTGAATGAAAATGTGCGTGGGATGGTGTCCACTGCTGAGCTGGTGAAAAGAAAAACCGGATTTCAGCTGTTTTGAAGAAGGTCCTTGATGGTGGTTCAAGGAGCCATATATCGCAGGTGCGGTCTATAGTCTGTAGATGCCATGTGAGAAGGCTTTCTGGCTGTGAACTGTGTTAGATTATATTGTCACTCTTTTATCTCTAACTATGATGTCTAACGAGGTATTCTAAAAATGTTTTCGCGGGTTGTTGAAAACCTGACCCTGGACAACGTGTGGGTTACAGATTGGTTGGTGATGATGGGCAATGAAATCAGATGATCGTTGTTGTGAACTCGTGGACGTGTCGAGAACTGGCCAGGGTCGCTGGGCAATGATGAGAAAGGCGTGTGACGAATGTGGTGTGCAACAACTCGCGACGGCTGACATTTTGCATTTTCAACTGGCCTCCATGAAATCGTGACAGCTGTTTTGAACCGACCGGTGTCGGCAAATGCGGCCGGTGGGTGGCTGCTGTGTGATCAGGGAGGCGCATCGGCTTCCCATCGGGGCTGGTGCTGTGTGACAATTGTTCTTTCTGTTTGTTCAATTGGGCACGATGGGCGGTGCATCATCATCTTTAAATTCAAACTGTGGCACGGATGAAATGGCTGAAATCGTTCAAATGAGCGGGCCGTTGGTGAACAAGTGACGACCTGATCGTTGGTTCTGTTGAAAATGTATGACGCTCCCACGTGAGCAAACAACAACTCGGAAAATAACTCGCTTTCCTTTGCAATCCAAACTGAAGAAAGAACAACTAAGGGACACCGATGATTATGAAACACTAACGCTCATCATCACATGCGACTACTGGTTTGCTAACCTCTGCAACGTGAAATGATACTAAGGTGTGACGATCATAAATGAAATTTCTGAGTGTGGGTTTGTCGGGAATTGTTCTGGAAGAACAATGTCCAGGAGGCCTGCTTGCCGAAAAATGAGCATTTGGGGGGAAATTCTCTGAGATGGTAGCCTGGTTGCCATATTACAAATTCCTTCTAAAATGTTTTGGTGCTGAAAAGAATTAGGGGTTTTGTGGGGAGTCTACAGGCTCTGATCTCGAGACAATTGCCCAAAATCTTTCATTTGACCAAGTAGTAACGTGTTCTTTCAGGCTGTCTGACAAATCCTCGACAACTCAATTTTGCTGGCGTCATCACTCTATGGCTTTATTACTAACCATTTTCTGTGAAGGACGCTGTGGGCTGGCGTCGCAGTTTCGTGAACAGCATTGGTCGGACGATCATTCTGTTCTCCTAAACGATAGAAACGAAAGAACTGTTCTATAACTGGTGGGGTGGTGACTTCTTGTATTAAGCTGATGGGCGAACCGGAGATGGTTGCTCAAAATAACCGTGGACAATGATTGGCATCATGTTGTCATTTGAGGCTGACCTGTTCGTGAGGTCGGTGTGCTGATTCTGATGATTCAATGAGCGATTCTTGATGCATGCTGTTCTTTCAGGCGGTGCTGGCGACGACAGAATGTCGCCAAAACTGCATGATGTTCAGATGTGGCAACCACCTGGCGGTTGACAAATGCAATAACGTGATAAAACGGTGTGGTGAACTGAAGTTGATTACGTTGCCTGAAAACCAATGTTTACACGTTTCGTATGGTAACATCAAGGCGCATTAAGCGCTTTGAACAAACCTGGTTGGCTTTATGACTGAAATATCGCGGACCTGGAGCTCAAAGTGTCGAGCGCAGGCGTCGTGGCAAATGAGGACCAGAAAAGAAGTGCGTTGCGCCATCGTTTGCAGGCCGGACGTCAACTGCGCTGGACCAATAAAGCTTGTCTTTGCTACGGTTGATGATGGTGCGGTGCTGCAATGGACTGACGTCGGTTCTTTGACGGGATGCCCTGCTTCTGGATCGAAACGTCTTGTTAACAACATCTTCTGACTGATGCATCGTGAAGGACGATGGCGCAGGTGAATGGGACCGGTTGTCTGGTAAGTGAGCTGGTCTGTCTGTGAGCTCATTGGGCACAGGTTGCTGTTCAATCGCGTGATCAGGCACACATCTCCAGGTTGGTCGTGAGATACTGCTGTGAAACGCTCATGCTGTGTCCTGCGATGATGCTGCGGGCAAGCCTGGCTCTGCTCGGTTCAGGCTTTGCAATTCTGGTGAGCATGCTGCCCCATGGGCGCGTGGAGGGGCATCGGTCGGCGAAGATGATCGATGTGTTGACTCGCTGACGCACGATCTCTGCCGGTTCAGGCGGTTCGGCAAGTGTTGCCTGGTTCAGACTATGAACTCATGCGGCTGCACGTTCTGATGTGCGGCTGCTGTTTCCGGTTAAAGCCTCATGGGTTAAACCTGTTTGCGTTGCTTGGCACGATATTCGCGCAAATCGCTCGATACATTTTGTGTTTTGGAGGGGGCCGGTGAAAAGATGTGCGTGGGTGATCAGCTGTGCTCCGCGATCGTGTGTGGAGACGTGGCGCGGCTTTTGAACTGGACACGGTCGTGTGGGCAAATGCTGGCGGGCATTTCACGGGCGTGGTTTTTTGTATTTTTACTAAATGAGGTCTGGTGTGCTGATTTCTTTGGCGCGGAATTAGGGATTGGAGATGCGTCGGTTCATTAATGACAAAGGCTGCTTTTTTGTAGCGGAACAAGTATGTTGCCATCAAAGACTTAAGACAACCTTTGGTATCCTCTTCAGCCACTGTTTAAAGGAAAAGAAACAATTGAAAATAAATGATAAATAGAACTGAAAGGTACATTGACAGTACATGGCACCTTAGGCCATGGGTAGCCTATAAACTGGCCCTACTGATCCTCTATAACAGCCCGTGCACAGGCAGAGATTTAATGTAATAATAATTTCATTTTAAATTTTGTTATTTAATATGCAATTTTAAATTAGTAGTTGGACTTCATGCCGTTACCATTTGAGGGTAATAGTGCTCATAAAACAAGAAAGATATTACAAACTACAGCATATACTTTTTTGCATCCCAAGGATAAGGGTCATAATTGGCAGGAAACAGCTTCCGTTTTAAAATGTGGATGGCGCTTTCAAATGGTACTTGATTGCCATCAGCATTCATGAAGTCATAAAACCCATACAATGTCCTCAACCGGAATGGCTGGGTGTTGAGCCTGACCTCTTACAGAAAATGTCCCATTGGCACCTGTTAGGAAGAAAAGTTAAGGTTTTAAAATACATGCGAATTGCCTCTTGAAACAAAGGAGATTCAAATCAATCTAGGTTGAAATCATTTTAACCTGAATTTCATTTCCACCTACAACACACACACACATACACACACACATATGATAGTGAAGAATTTCCAGTGGTCAGATTTTGGCATAGATAAAACATCAGTTAAAGAAAAGTTACCTGGGACTGCAACTGGTGTGAAATACCTCCGTATGGCATTAACATTGGTGCTTCTAGCCTCTGACTTTGAATCCATCATCACTTGAATTATGGAAATAGCTCTTTTGATCCCATAGTGCGGATGGAGTTAAATTCTCCATCTGTGACAGTGCCTAAAACAAACAAAAATCAGATAAATAAATTGTTGTTTGGCTTATTTCAAATTACAATTTTGGGAGGTGGGGGGGGTGGGCGGGTGAAGATGCAAATCACCATTCAGTTGCTGAGTAAAAAATGACAATTATTTAAAAATTCAACAGGCTCTATGCACTCTAAAAGTACCAATATACTCAGCGCTATGCCAGTCTGGTCTGAGAAAGGTGGCTTTTAAGCAGCAGAGCAGCCCCTTTCTGTTGTATAAACTTAAGGTAGTTAACAGAGACAATTAAAGAAAAATCTTAACTCACCAACCACAAGCATTCCCAAATTTACCATGGCACTCCGTAGCTCCATACACAGTTCACGCAGTTTATTGTCAGTCACACTGTGGTAAGGTATAAATCGTACAGGAACAGCATAGGGCTTCATGTCGCGTTTTTCATCGGCTATCATGAACACCATGAGATGAGAGGCAGCTTCTCTATGCTTGGAAAAAAGATCCTTAGCATAGGAAAGAAGCCTTTGGCGTAAAGTGAGATCACCAGCAATATTACCATCTCTCTGGTTTGTTGAAATTCTTAAGTGCAGGCTGGAAATTGAAGACTTTAGGTCTTTGTTAATGTTAATGAGAGTCTGGAAGCATTCACACTCCCAAGCCAATGCAAACATGCCATCTTCAGAAGCATTTGACTGACGTTGTTTAGCTGCATACTTGTCTTTTGCAGCTTTCTCTCCACAACCAGAAACCTTAAATCGTTATCCAAACCAGAAATCACAAAGCGCCATATCTTCTTTCATTCTTACTCTTGATCCTTAAGTCCTAATCCACCATAGAAGGTTTTTCTGTCCATGTATTCCTGATATAAAGTTTGAAGCTTTCCATCTCCCAGGTCACAATCTCCTGCCCACTCATGACGCATTGACTCACGCAGTCCCTTTTCGCAGGTCACATGCATCTGCTTTAATCCACCAACGTCCGTTTTTGTTTCTTTCTTTAATCTTCTTAAGAACAGCGACCTAGCAAGAAAAAAAAAAGAATAACAAGTGGAAAGAAATCCTCATCTACTATAAAGTGCTCAATAGCAGAGCTAGAGCTAAGAATAATTATACTCCAAGAGCTAGGTTATTCGAACATTTACATTTTTTGTTGCCTGAAGATTGCTTCTCAAGAAGCATGAAACTCAGAGTTGCAGTAAATGTTCGAATAACCTAGCTCTTGGAGTATAATTATATATATATATGTTTTTCAAATATATTTCATATCTATTTAATCATATGTGCACTCACCTGAACATTTGTGTCTCTTGAAAACTCAGCAGCCTGTATACGACGTTGAAGAGTCCTTACAGAATGACCTGCAACATTGACTTTAGCTTTCATCGGATCCACTTCTGTCCTTTTCTTTTTTATGTGCCTGTGGGCGAATACCATGAAATGTTTCCAGTTCTATTGGTCTATCGCCGTTTGCAATTTGTTCTTTTCTTCAGAACCAAGTCGTGCCCAAAGGTAGCTCACTTCTTCATTGACCTGGTCGTTCACCTCAAGCTCGTCTTCTGCCTCAACAAGGGTTTCAACCTCAAGCCCATATCCTGCCTCAACAATTGTTTCAACCCCAAGCCCATCTCCTACCTCAACAATGGTTCCAACCTCAAGAGGGTCTCCTGCCTCGACAACAGTTTCAACCTCAATCCCATCTCCTGTCTGAACAATGGCTCCAACCTCAAGAGGGTCATCTGTGTCAACAAGGGTTTCTACATCAAGGCAGTCATCTGCCCCAACTTTCTCTCTAGTGGTATCTTGGTCTTCAACCTCATCTTGTACCCCATTCTGGGTACTCACTTGAAATGTTTCATTCCATGCTTGTTGAAGGATACTTGAGGAACCTTGCTCACTGCTGTTTGTGTTGCTGGTGCTATTACAAGCTGCAGCTGAGGAATCATCAACAACAGTCTCATCATAGGCAAACCCTGGTCCCCTCTGTAAGCAAATCCATTTATGACCAAAGTTGGAGAACATAGTTGTCTCCCCACTCCACAAAATGGGGGTCTGATGAAATGTTGTTCACAGTGTCCATAGCAAAATAGCGAATATTGTAGCTTAATAATCCAAACGGCATCTTGTCAATAGGGAGCCGTGGACCTGAACCATCTTTCCGTGACATTCCAAGTCCCCTGGCCAAGTAATAAAGAACATTTTCTTTGCCATTGCTATGAAGTACATTAATGCCCTTGCAGCATAGTTTAATAAAGTCAGAAGGAATAAATGCTCGAAAATCATGATCAAGTTCTAAAAACATGAACTGCCAAAATAAGTTCTGGATCAAGTCCCTCTCATACGCCGAAGTCATCAATGTCAACAGTTTAATAACCTTGGCAATGGTATCTCCATGATTGTATGTCTCATGGTTTGTTGAATTGGCATGTGGAGAGTGCGCCAATATTGGAGATAATGGGGTGTTCTTCTCAAGCATCGCCTGTGGAGTCGAATTTACATTCCCAGGAGATGTTAGTGTTGATGAATTTTCATAATGAATGTCTTGCAATCCACCACTAAAATAGTTGACCTGGAGGTCATCTTCTGCTTCCTCCAGTGTTGCATACCTTTTTTACGCAGGAAGGAGTTGACCTGATAACGGCATGCACTCCCTGAAAAAGAAAAGAAAATATAAATCGGTTTGTTTCACCTCACTTACTGTAAGCCACTGTAAGTTCCTTTTGAACTAAAACCTTCAGCAACTGCTACCTTCCTCCACCCTATTTTAAGACAAACCACTATCAGGCCTGCTCCACTATGTTATAATCTCTTCATTACAGAGTTATTACATTGTATAAAATAACTAGTTGAGTTGTGTAGGAGATCGCACACTATCAATGTATTCAAAAGCTGATGTTTTGAATGACTAAGAGCAAACAACCCAGACATCATCAATATCATCATCATTATCACCACCGCCACTAGGGGACAAACCTCTTGCATATAATTATTATCCTGCCGACCAAAAATTATGCCCTACTACGGCCTGGGTGAAATATGTTTACCTGATCGTCGTGGCATTCCAGTTGTACAGGCCAGAGCATCTGCACATTTTTCCCAGAAATTGATGTCTTTGAAAGAAGGCCATTTAAACAATTGATCTTGTTCCACTGGGGTAAATAGAGCAATATACTCAACCAATGCTCGCCTTTCCTCCACAGACCAAACTGGGGACTGAGGTGGATGAGGGACCTTGAAGATATTAAATAAATGGTAACATAAGTAAACCTACATATAAACACACAAACAAAAAAACATCCTTGATAAACCCTGTGGTGGAGGTGGCTGGTGTAACATCTCTAAAGCCACACTTTATTTTATGATTTTTTTTAAAATTTTGTCAAATGTTTCATTTCATCACAGTGCGAGTGTGAAAACATAAAATTACTGCTAATGTTATCTGAGTAAAACTACAAGAAATAATGGATTCTAATCCACAATCTATGGATACTGGCCAATCTCTTGTTGGAGGCTACATTTGTACATGTATAATTTATTCACACGTGAAAAACATTCTTCAATAATGACAAATAAGTATCTTATAAAAGACCATTTAACTGACTCAAATACAAAATCAGAAGGAATTCGTGTAATTCGACTCTTTTTACCTTTTCTGGCTTGAAATTAAACAAATTCCAGGCGGTGTGCGTCACGAGATTTAACCAATCAGAATGCGTTATTTTCGGAGTAGATTTCGTGCTCGAGAAGAGCAGTTTTGAGAGGTACACGAGTTGAGATTTTCGTCGTTTTTGAAGATTGTAATCATTTTTTCTTAATCAAAATTCGCTATAAAGTTAGCGAATTAATTTATCTTAGTGCTGGTGCAGTTATTTTTTAAGAAGAAACGTTTATTCGGCTTTGCGACCATTTCAAAGGTGACGGTCTCGTGTGAGACGCCATGTTGTTTTGGTTGTAAATTTCACTGCTTTTCTTGGACTTGTAGCTCCTTACTGTTATTGATTGTTGTCAATATTTTCGGTCCGTTAGTGAGTTTAAGTAGTCTTCTTTGACAATTTCGGGGTCTACCCGGGTCTACCCCGTCGGGTTTTCCCGCTAGAGGCCGTGGAGGACACACTGGTATGAAGAGATCGACCCAGCCAAGTGGCTCCACTCCCGGGAAACCGGCTGGTAAAGTCAACAGAACTGGAGGTCAAAATAACATCAAATCGAGAAAGAATTTGTTTAATTTCAAGCCAGAAAAGGTAAAAAGAGTCGAATTACACGAATTCCTTCTGATTTTGTATTTGAGTCAGTTAAATGGTCTTTTATAAGATACTTATTTGTCATTATTGAAGAATGTTTTTCACGTGTGAATAAATTATACATGTACAAATGTAGCCTCCAACAAGAGATTGGCCAGTATCCATAGATTGTGGATTAGAATCCATTATTTCTTGTAGTTTTACTCAGATAACATTAGCAGTAATTTTATGTTTTCACACTCGCACTGTGATGAAATGAAACATTTGACAAAATTTTAAAAAAAATCATAAAATAAAGTGTGGCTTTTAGAGATGTTACACCAGCCACCTCCACCACAGGGTTTATCAAGGATGTCTTTTTTTGTTTGTGTGTTTATATGTAGGTTTACTTATGTTACCATTTATTTAATATCTTCAAGGTCCCTCATCCACCTCAGTCCCCAGTTTGGTCTGTGGAGGAAAAGGCGAGCATTGGTTGAGTATATTGCTCTATTTACCCCAGTGGAACAAGATCAATTGTTTAAATGGCCTTCTTTCAAAGACATCAATTTCTGGGAAAAATGTGCAGATGCTCTGGCCTGTACAACTGGAATGCCACGACGATCAGGTAAACATATTTCACTCCAGGCCGTAGTAGGGCATAATTTTTGGTCGGCAGGATAATAATTATATGCAAGAGGTTTGTCCCCTAGTGGCGGTGGTGATAATGATGATGATATTGATGATGTCTGGGTTGTTTGCTCTTAGTCATTCAAAACATCAGCTTTTGAATACATTGATAGTGTCGATCTCTCCTACACAACTCAACTAGTTATTTTATACAATGTAATAACTCTGTAATGAAGAGATTATAACATAGTGGAGCAGGCCTGATAGTGGTTTGTCTTAAAATAGGGTGGAGGGAAGGTAGCAGTTGCTGAAGGTTTTAGTTCAAAAGGAACTTACAGTGGCTTACAGTAAGTGAGGTGAAACAAACCGATTTATATTTTCTTTTTCTTTTTTCAGGGAGTGCATGCCGTTATCAGGTCAACTCCTTCCTGCGTAAAAGGTATGCAACACTGGAGGAAGCAGAAGATGACCTCCAGGTCAACTATTTTAGTGGTGGATTGCAAGACATTCATTATGAAAATTCATCAACACTAACATCTCCTGGGAATGTAAATTCGACTCCACAGGCGATGCTTGAGAAGAACACCCCATTATCTCCAATATTGGCGCACTCTCCACATGCCAATTCAACAAACCATGAGACATACAATCATGGAGATACCATTGCCAAGGTTATTAAACTGTTGACATTGATGACTTCGTATGAGAGGGGACTTGATCCAGAACTTATTTTGGTAGTTCATGTTTTTAGAACTTGATCATGATTTTCGAGCATTTATTCCTTCTGACTTTATTAAACTATGCTGCAAGGGCATTAATGTACTTCATAGCAATGGCAAAGAAAATGTTCTTTATTACTTGGCCAGGGGACTTGGAATGTCACGGAAAGATGGTTCAGGTCCACGGCTCCCTATTGACAAGATGCCGTTTGGATTATTAAGCTACAATATTCGCTATTTTGCTATGGACACTGTGAACAACATTTCATCAGACCCCCATTTTGTGGAGTGGGAGACAACTATGTTCTCCAACTTTGGTCATAAATGGATTTGCTTACAGAGGGGACCAGGGTTTGCCTATGATGAGACTGTTGTTGATGATTCCTCAGCTGCAGCTTGTAATAGCACCAGCAACACAAACAGCAGTGAGCAAGGTTCCTCAAGTATCCTTCAACAAGCATGGAATGAAACATTTCAAGTGAGTACCCAGAATGGGGTACAAGATGAGGTTGAAGACCAAGATACCACTAGAGAGAAAGTTGGGGCAGATGACTGCCTTGATGTAGAAACCCTTGTTGACACAGATGACCCTCTTGAGGTTGGAGCCATTGTTCAGACAGGAGATGGGATTGAGGTTGAAACTGTTGTCGAGGCAGGAGACCCTCTTGAGGTTGGAACCATTGTTGAGGTAGGAGATGGGCTTGGGGTTGAAACAATTGTTGAGGCAGGATATGGGCTTGAGGTTGAAACCCTTGTTGAGGCAGAAGACGAGCTTGAGGTGAACGACCAGGTCAATGAAGAAGTGAGCTACCTTTGGGCACGACTTGGTTCTGAAGAAAAGAACAAATTGCAAACGGCGATAGACCAATAGAACTGGAAACATTTCATGGTATTCGCCCACAGGCACATAAAAAAGAAAAGGACAGAAGTGGATCCGATGAAAGCTAAAGTCAATGTTGCAGGTCATTCTGTAAGGACTCTTCAACGTCGTATACAGGCTGCTGAGTTTTCAAGAGACACAAATGTTCAGGTGAGTGCACATATGATTAAATAGATATGAAATATATTTGAAAAACATATATATATATATAATTATACTCCAAGAGCTAGGTTATTCGAACATTTACTGCAACTCTGAGTTTCATGCTTCTTGCGAAGCAATCTTCAGGCAACAAAAAATGTAAATGTTCGAATAACCTAGCTCTTGGAGTATAATTATTCTTAGCTCTAGCTCTGCTATTGAGCACTTTATAGTAGATGAGGATTTCTTTCCACTTGTTATTCTTTTTTTCTTGCTAGGTCGCTGTTCTTAAGAAGATTAAAGAAAGAAACAAAAACGGACGTTGGTGGATTAAAGCAGATGCATGTGACCTGCGAAAGGGACTGCGTGAGTCAATGCGTCATGAGTGGGCAGGAGATTGTGACCTGGGAGATGGAAAGCTTCAAACTTTATATCAGGAATACATGGACAGAAAAACCTTCTATGGTGGATTAGGACTTAAGGATCAAGAGTAAGAATGAAAGAAGATATGGCGCTTGTGATTTCTGGTTTGGATAACGATTTAAGGTTTCTGGTTGGTGGAGAGAAAGCTGCAAAAGACAAGTATGCAGCTAAACAACGTCAGTCAAATGCTTCTGAAGATGGCATGTTTGCATTGGCTTGGGAGTGTGAATGCTTCCAGACTCTCATTAACATTAACAAAGACCTAAAGTCTTCAATTTCCAGCCTGCACTTAAGAATTTCAACAAACCAGAGAGATGGTAATATTGCTGGTGATCTCACTTCTTTACGCCAAAGGCTTCTTTCCTATGCTAAGGATCTTTTTTCCAAGCATAGAGAAGCTGCCTCTCATCTCATGGTGTTCATGATAGCCGATGAAAAACGCGACATGAAGCCCTATGCTGTTCCTGTACGATTTATACCTTACCACAGTGTGACTGACAATAAACTGCGTGAACTGTGTATGGAGCTACGGAGTGCCATGGTAAATTTGGGAATGCTTGTGGTTGGTGAGTTAAGATTTTTCTTTAATTGTCTCTGTTAACTACCTTAAGTTTATACAACAGAAAGGGGCTGCTCTGCTGCTTAAAAGCCACCTTTCTCAGACCAGACTGGCATAGCGCTGAGTATATTGGTACTTTTAGAGTGCATAGAGCCTGTTGAATTTTTAAATAATTGTCATTTTTTTACTCAGCAACTGAATGGTGATTTGCATCTTCACCCGCCCCCCCCCCCTCCCAAAATTGTAATTTGAAATAAGCCAAACAACAATTTATTTATCTGATTTTTTGTTTGTTTTAGGCACTGTCACAGATGGAGAATTTAACTCCATCCGCACTATGGGATCAAAAGAGCTATTTCCATAATTCAAGTGATGATGGATTCAAAGTCAGAGGCTAGAAGCACCAATGTTAATGCCATACGGAGGTATTTCACACCAGTTGCAGTCCCAGGTAACTTTTCTTTAACTGATGTTTTATCTATGCCAAAATCTGACCACTGGAAATTCTTCACTATCATATGTGTGTGTGTATGTGTGTGTGTGTTGTAGGTGGAAATGAAATTCAGGTTAAAATGATTTCAACCTAGATTGATTTGAATCTCCTTTGTTTCAAGAGGCAATTCGCATGTATTTTAAAACCTTAACTTTTCTTCCTAACAGGTGCCAATGGGACATTTTCTGTAAGAGGTCAGGCTCAACACCCAGCCATTCCGGTTGAGGACATTGTATGGCTTTATGACTTCATGAATGCTGATGGCAATCAAGTACCATTTGAAAGCCCATCCACATTTTAAAACGGAAGCTGTTTCCTGCCAATTATGACCCTTATCCTTGGGATGCAAAAAAGTATATGCTGTAGTTTGTAATATCTTTCTTGTTTTATGAGCACTATTACCCTCAAATGGTACGGCATGAAGTCCAACTACTAATTTAAAATTGCATATTAAATAACAAAATTTAAAAATGAAATTATTATTACATTAAATCTCTGCCTGTGCACGGGCTGTTATAGAGGATCAGTAGGGCCAGTTTATAGGCTACCCATGGCCTAAGGTGCCATGTACTGTCAATGTACCTTTCAGTTCTATTTATCATTTATTTTCAATTGTTTCTTTTCCTTTAAACAGTGGCTGAAGAGGATACCAAAGGTTGTCTTAAGTCTTTGATGGCAACATACTTGTTCCGCTACAAAATAAAAACGAATGAAAGAAGAATTAAATGTGGACTTCAGCAAACACCTTTACCAGCCTGAATTGTGTGATGTCACTGGGGAATACATACATGAGAGAGAAGACCACAACCATGTTCTTAAACGTATCACTGAATGTCTTCGTGCAGGTGAAATCCCAGGGGTTGACACCCGCTACTTCAGAGATGCCCTGCATGATGCTCATTCAGGTTAATAACAATTATTTGTGTTGTGTGCGTAGTCTATTAAAGGCCCTTGTTCATCCAAATGCAATGTGCGCCCAAGCTTATTTTTGCACTGATGGAAAATCTAAAATTAACGTTCCAGGCAATCATAATGCTACATTGAACAATTGAACCTGTTTTAAAACAAAAACACAAACACACACAGCAGATTGGGTGAACATGTACCTTTAATCATGATGTTTTGATAATAATGATTCATTTGACCCCCTCTGGGTTTAAATGAATTCTTGTATTCATACCTGTGTACTACAGGTATATTGATGACATAGAAAATGGCATTCTGACATTTCTTGCTTTGATTATTTTTTGATAGTTCGTGAAAGGGTTAATAGCCTTTTTTTTTTCTTTTCACATTATCCTTATATGAACTGATGTAATTCATTCTAATAATTACTATCCCTTTAACTCCCAAGGGTGCCAAAGAAAAAAAAATTCAAGAAAAATACCAGATTTCATTTTGTAAAATATTGAAAAACTAATGTTTCCGTAAAAATGTACTGCTGAAGAGGTTTCATTTGAATGGTCACACCATACGATTTTGTCCACAGACTCAAAAGTTAGAACTAGTGCTTTACATGTCTCCATAATTATTGACTGTGGAAGTGAAAGGGTTAATATTATTAATGTTCTTGTCATGACCATGACAACAAAATTGCTTTGACCTACCACATGTACATTTTTTTCTTTCACTGAAAATTTCTCCAAAATACAAAAGGAATTTGCTTACATACAAAATATGTAATTGAGCAGTATTTAAAAAAGGAATATCAAAAAGTTTTTGGAAGCCTCAGCAACGGCATTTTTTTTAAATACAGGTTTAACTTATGAGGCTTTAACTGGAAAACAGAAACAGTCAGTACCACATTGTGAACAGGTGTTTTCAAAGGGTGTACTGGAGTTCATGCAAAGGAATGGCCATACTTCAGAGGCACACTTTGTTGAAACTGTTTGAAACTGGCATAAGGCGGCAGATGGACGGGGACTATCAGAGGAAACACGGTCAAAGTATAACAATGACATGATCAATTTTCTGTTGACTGATTGGATGCCCTGGCATGAGTACGAAAGGGACTTTTCAACTATTGATGTCATGCGCCCTATAAAGGGTATTAAAGGTTTCACTAGAGAAATTGTGGTTGCTTTGATTGCGAACTGTGAAAGCCTTGAACTCCGTCGAGCAGAGTATCAAGAGAGAGGTTTGCCCCCGGAGCACCCACGTGCAAGCAGCACAGATGACGTTGAAGGCTTCATTGCACATCTCCATGATCAACTTGGAGATGTGTTTGACCACAAGGAATTTTAGAACAGCAACCCAAAATTCTAAATGAGTTTACCAAGAAGATAGACCCAGAGCTTCAATTTTACTACTGGACAGGACACCGACATCGATTCACAACTGCCCCACTGCCTTCCTTCAATGATGCATCAGGTCAAACAGAAAGATTGGACAGGGTTAGGTTGTCAAGACGTTCTGATCCAGGGGTTTTTGTGGCAAATAGGGCATCCTTGCCACAAAGAAATTCTCTGACAGTCAGGGCTTCATTTCACAGAGCACCAGAACAATTACCTCCACCACCAACAGTGTAGCATAAGTTTATTAACTTATAGTTTTGCATATTGATGTTAGCCTTAGTAAACTAAAATTGGGACAAAGATAATGCACTTTTCTAACTTATTTACATTTACACGTGTAAAGTTTTACTGGACTTTTCTTGAGGCCCTGACAACTTTGGAGCTCCAGGGTCCCTTTTTAGTGATATTTAAGGTTACATAAAAGCCAACTAACAAGTAGTTTACTCTAAAGCGAATGCGTGCAACAGTTACTTTGATGTTGTTTCTTTCAATGATAGGGTGTATGTCACTTGTTAACTCTTTGGCAATGTAACCAACTTTGTTCCAACCACTACCACAGTTTATTAATACGGCTATTGCATTTTGGTCATAATCATTTTCAGGCTCTGGTTGGAGCTGCGCTTGTACATCTTTTTTATTTTTTCCAAACACTCGTATGCATTTTTAAGGATAATTTGTCGTCCTTTATATGCAGTACCAAGTACTTTGAAAAAGGAACAGTATGCTCAATTTCTGAAGAATCGTTCTCCTCATTTGAATCATCAGAATCATCAGCATTAACAATTGAATGATCCTCCGGCTCTACTGGTTCAGACCATCTAAATTCCCAAATGACCAAATATGTGATGTTTTCAACCACAATGTTACACCATTTTTGAGCAATGATTTCATCTCCACATTTTGTCCGTCCACTGTCATCAGCTTGGAATAGCGCAGGCCACCCTGTCCTTCTACCAGTTATAGAAACAGTTCCTTTTACAAATTCTATCGTCAGAACAGGGAATGACGGAATAGTCCACTCAATGTTATCTTGTCCAAGACTTGAAACTGTTAATGCCAGGTCTCTAGGCTGCCACAAACCCTTCTACAGAAAAATGGTTGTAATAAAAAGCATTCCTTATAGAGTACTAAAGTGATGACGTCATAAAAATGAAATTTCTGAAATTATGGGATTTGTCAGGATATTCTGAAAGAACAATGTCCAAGAGACCTACTTGCCAAAAATGAGCATTTTGGGGCAAATTGTCTCTGAGATCGTAGCCCAGTTATACTCAGAAAACTCCCTACAAACCCCCTCTAATTTTTTCTTGGGTCGGGCCAAAAATATTTAGAAGGGTTTGTATGGAATTTTGTAAGCATAACTAGGCTACGATCTCAGAGACAATTTGCCCCAAATGCTCATTTTTGGCAAGTAGGCCTCTTGGACATTGTTCTTTCAGAATACCCTGACAAATCCCATAATTTCAGAAATTTCATTTTTATGACGTCACACCTTAGTACTCTATTTCATGCTGTATAAGTATTAGTATAAATTATGTAACTAAGTGCACTGCATGTGAATAGCTGTGATGAGCAAGCTTGTTTAGTATATTTCAATTAATAATGGTGTCCTTAGTTATTTTTTGTCTTTCTTCAGTTCTTTTTTGGATTAAAGGAATGAAGAAGGAAGCATTTTCTTGAGAATTAGTTATTTGTCACATTCATGTGGGATGAACTGAAAAAGGCCAATGTTATAGCACATTTTTATTCCACAATAGAAACTAAATGATTGTAAATAAGCCACTTCTAAAAACAACACATGGTCAAGAGTTTAGAAGGTCACTTGAGACTTCTCAGTATTTTATCTGTAATGTTTAAGTTAAAAGTTTTTCTGAATAAAAATAGTTTAAAGATGTGATGCATACTCCGCTTTATCAGTTAATAAAATAGAAAGAATAAATTAGTTGTTAGCATATAATTTACCTTGATGGGAAGTGCAAAGGTATTCCTGATAGTTGTGCTCTCCCTGGGATCAACATTACCCACAGCAAGGTTAACTGCATACTCATTTGAGAGAAGGCTAATATGATATTAAGTAATCAACAAAACACAATAAATGGATTATTTTCTATCTTTGAAAAGCTAGTTTTTTAAAATGCATAAAATGATTTTCAAAAGACCGTGAAACAGTTACTAAGTTAGTAGGCACTAGTACACACTATTAGACATTAATTCCATGTTTTCTTTCTTTCATTGTTTTCATTGTTTTAGCTAATTTTGGCTAATTTTGATTAATTGCTAGATACTGTTTCACGGTCTCATGAAAATCACTCTAATGAAACTGTACAACAACTGACTATCTGATTTTACACAGTTTTCAGCACACCATCAATTCAAATCCAATTATTGTAAATTATTCCATGTGAATGCCATACAGCAAAAATTCTCAGGCTACTTTTTAAATACTTAATTTCGTTTATGAAAATATTTTTTTAGAATAAGAAATTCTTTTAGAATAAGAAATTCTCTCGCCCAGACAATCATAGCAGATAAAAAACAGTGAGCAAGAGCACTTATAGTGAGTAATTATAATTACTTAAATTGGATACATTCCACAAGGGTTCAGAAAAAGCTTCCTTATCTGGTGTTTGTCCCCAAGGCGTAAGTGGCATGGTTTCTGCATTTATAGGATTAATCACTGTCTGGTGACGAAATATTGCCTTGGCCCTTTGAAATCCACTACTGTAGTCTGACGGGGCAAATCGATTTCTCTGTAAAACAGCTAAGAAATCTGTTTTTTTTTTTGTCACGAGCTTGTGGGCAGTATGGATACCAATGCCACGTACATTTTCTAAGTAGTCACAACCTGCAACAATGCACATGTCCAGGAATTCTTCCTGTGTCAGTGACAAATGTTGCAACACCTTTCCTAACTCGATTACTTCACACACACCATCGAGTCGCAACTTGAACAAAACCTATAGATAGATAGGGAAATTAGGGGTGTTCAGGAAAACCCTTCCTTATTTTTATTCATGGTCTTTTGTGTTCAACGGAGAAAACCAAAGGTAATAGTAATAATAGTATATGCATTTATATTGCACAGGCTTCATGAGTATACCTGTATGATCGCCTGCGCAAAACATTGAGTTCATAAAAATAAAAATGTATACAATTTATAACTAATTCTAAGTGCTACTAATTTCAAATTGATACTTGTACAAATTAATAAAATTGTATAATCGAAAAAAAGAACCTAATGACAATAAAAAGAATAAGAAAATGATTAAAAATTACAGAAAGCCTCTAAATTTTTTTTTTTCAGTAAAACCTTTAAAGTGTTCAGAGATCTGCTGCTATTTGCAATTGGGTTCTAGTTTATGAAATTAATAGTTACGATATAAAAGGACTAAAACTATAAACATAGTTCATTCTGTTGAAAATCAAGTAAACACAGCCAGGCTTTGAATAAGCATTTGGATGATAAATTGTATGGGTTATTCAATGTACCTTTTGGCATCCATAAGCAAGAAGGTCGGAATCCTCTGAGATTGCAATATCTACATAGCCATGCTCATAAAGTAATGCTATCTCTGCATCAGCCTCGTACGGAGCTACCACATAATCAATAGACTTTTGTCGGCAAGTCTATAAATGAAAAGAATAAAAAATTATCTTAACGAGGTCATTCAATTTTTAATTAAAAACAATACAATATTTAATTATTAAGAAGTCTAGAAAAAAATGTATTTTAAGCTTACTGAAATGATAAACTTTATGCCAAAATTGAGACTTAGACTTACTTGAATAAACCCACAGACGAGATCGTGGTTAATTTCTGCAGCTGCAGCCAAAGCGTTTCTTGCCTCAGTCACCTTTCCACTGCGCCGAAGTTGGTCAGCTTTTTGCTGTTGTTGTTTTCTTTGCCTAAAGGAAGAAGATTTATGGGAGATCAATGTCTGCTGAAAAAAAAAAATCATTTCTACTAAAGAAAATTAGACAAAAAGGCTTAAATATTTGAACTGAGCTTCAACTGTCAATGCAAAAAAATTCTCTCACATTGCTCTGTTATCACGCTCTCTGTCCTTGCCCGGTAGCGGCAATCCGTCGAACACGACCAACGGTCGAATTTTATTCCTTTCCAGTAGATCCAGATAAGAATTGCAGATCTCCTTCACTCTAAGAAGTAAAAACATTAGTTAAAATGCAATACAAATTAAGACATAGTAAAACTTTCATATTAAAAGTTCTCACCTTCGATCGTCTCCGAATTGCGAATAACTGATCGCAATGGCCTTGTGTAACCAACAAGACGCATCTACGGCCGCCACGAGACCTTTAAAACTGTCTAAATAGCTGTTTTCAGTGACGTCTTTCAGAAAAGGAAGCAAGGTTTTAATTCCCATTCTATTGTCTCTGTATGTGCCAAGAGCTCGCTGAGATGTTCACTCGCTGGTGTCAAGCGGGAAACGAGCGCCGCCACATTTTTACCACATTTTTACCCATCACGTATTGCGGGTCGTGACGCACACCGCCTGGATTCATTCCAGGCGGTGTTGGACACGGTCCGAAGGGCATCATGGGGAAAAAATCAAAAACGGCTCATTTGCATCTGACCTTCGCTCTGTTCACATCTCTTGCTACGCCATAAAAATACCGGGAGAAATAGTTTGATATGGGCATTACAGGTCTTCTTCGGCTTTTAAAAGATATAACATGCGATGTTCATTTGAGATCTTTCTCCGGAAAGGTGGCCGCAATCGACGTTAACTGCTAGCTTCACAAAACTGTTATTTTCTGTGTCGAAGAGATAATTTTAGGGATCGACAACAACGCGGTAGGTATCTACACTTCGTTCTTACATGTGGTTAAAGTGCTTGATTTTGAACGTAAGCTTCTCTTTAGTGCTCTTCTCACCTCAGGATGTTTTTCCAGGTACATTGACGTGTGCATGAAGGACACTGATCTTCTCATCGAAAATAATGTGCAACCTATTCTGGTTTTCCAGAAGCTGGAGCGCAAGGCAAATGTGGAATCCTCCTTCGCTACCTTGTTGTTGTTGAGGACAACAGCAAGTTAGCGGAGGTTTTCTATTCATTTTAGTCCGTATGAATGCAGTTTTATTTGTCCGTTGTTTTTTGTATGATTTATTAGGAATCGTGAAGAATCTCGTACAGCTGCTTACAGAAGGTTTAACTCTTTGCAGACAAGGGCAAAAGAAAAAAGCCAAGGAACTATTGAACAAGGAGGGCCTAAGAGTCGCTTCGATGACATATATATCACAAAAAAATCATATTTTTTAAGACGAATAAAAAAGGAATGACTGAGAAAGTATTCTAAGCTGATCGTGTAGTGAAAGTATTCTAAGCTGATTCGATCGTGACCGCGCGAGTATATTTATAATACTAAAGATGTCGCGGAATGGAGTCACGATTCACGCACGTAGGTAAACTTCAAGTGGCATTTTGACCCTTAAAACGGCGGGGCCCGCTGGGGCCCGCCGACCATTTCAGATACTTGAACAACAAAACTAATAGATTATGCTAAAACTGGAGGTCAGGGGACGTTGAACACTGAGAATATATAGACTGAAAAGCATAAACAATGGCTCGTAACTAAACAAAGGGATTATGCGCATGAAGAATTCCAAAGAACAATATCAATAGAAAACAAACATACATTATATTGTTTTAAGAACTGCGGCTTGCTACATCTGTCTACTCAAACTTTTCCAAAAAATATAATCGTAAACCACTTGATAAACGGCGAAAAGCGAAGAAAATCGAAGAGACTACCCGCACAAAGGTGAAAGAATCAGTCCACCATCTGCAATGACGTGATTGGACAAAATTGGTCACGTGGACCGTGTCCAACACCGCCTGGATTCATTCTGTGTGTAGCTTGTGGTTCAGTTCTTCTGCTTCATGCTGCTCGTGTTTTGACTGTTTTGTAGTTATTGAAATTGCTTTTATGGATAACCAGGCACAGATCACTGAAACAATTAGTCGATTAGATTCAGAAAAGGTAAGATGATAATAACTCAGAGTGTGTAATTTTGACTAGAGCCTCTGGTAAACTGATTTTCATTCACGAAGACAAAGTTTTTGACTGTTATTTTTCACTTAACCTGGCTGAAACTAAGACGTAAAAAGTTATCATTGC
>CALNXK010000127.1:752500-765000 GCA_942486035.1 Porites lobata
TTGTGAGGATACAGACGCGTAATTCCTATTCCCTGAAAATTAAAAAGACATTGCACACTTGGGGAATATTTAATTCCAGATATCTGATGTTTACACGACGGAAAGACAGGAGAGAAGATATCAAAACGTATAGCAGTGTGCGAGACTCCGATGTCATAGCTTTTCCGTAGAGAAGAAGTATTTGTAAAACATTTATCAATTAAAACATTTAGATATTAAGGCAATCTGTAACTACAACAGCCTTAGGGTGACAGCTGTGATAAAAAAAGCACAGTCACGTTTTAATTCTTTCCTTACAATTCGTGGTCTGTAACTCTTTTTTGTCAACCCTGTTGAAGTCCGCGGGAAAAATTAAAAAGAAATATAAAAAAGTTAAAAAGAAAAAACTTGTATGACTTTTAGCAAAGTCTGGCAAAAAAGCCTGTTTCCTTATTTTTTTTTATTTCATGAATTGGAATTTTTTTATTATTTTTTTTAAAACACTACTTAATCAAGGTGGCTCCGTAATTATACTAGAGCATTTTGCTGTGACAAATTTTCCGTCATAACTTTTTGGTTTTTAACGCGATGGCTGCGAAACTTTGCAAAGAACAACAGATATCATTCGGCAATAGTACAAAATATTCCGATTTCATTGATGGTAAATATTTCTCGAGAAATTAGCGCTTAAAAGTACCCTACTGTTCAAAGAAAATCGCGTCTAGTAAAAAAATTTGCTGATATTTTTTACTGAAATTTCTGGTATCGGCTTTAATTGATATAATAAATATGCCAGAGGAATTTCAGAAAAATCGTTGGAGCAGAAGTCCGTAACTAAAAGTCGCTCAAAATTCAGCTGTGAAAATTGTTTTGGAATTTCAAAAATAAATTACTATCAGGTAGAAGGAGCCACCAGTTTGAATTTTCGGGACAAGTAAATTCAACGTTTGCTAATTCTTAAACCAAAAGCCGATTGCCTATCGTGCTATTCTTTAAAAGGTACTTTTTAGTTTTAAGAGCACTATAAATTGTTTCAAACCTTGCTCTGATGTAGAATGACTTGTTCTTCGACATTTTTAAAATATCCCATGGCAGTTTTGGTTCAAACTCCTACTGCATACATTTTGATGGATTGCAATGCATTTCCAACGACTTTTACTGCTGCTCGTTGCTTCCAACTCAGGAAAAAAGTATTGAGATTGGACGCTACCTCGTATCAGAGCTCAGATAGAACTGTCCAGCGCCTTTGTTGAAAATGAGCACGAGCGACAGTTCTGAGAGGAATTCGCGCCTCACCCAGGGGGGACGAATAGATAGCGTCAGATTCGACCTTTATTTCAAGCCAGAGCCAAAGGCAAACTCCAGAAGACGAGTTTGGAACATGAAGAAAGTAAAAGAGCAGTTAGGTGATGATGTCTGTCACGACCTATTATTTCTTCACGCCATTTTGGGATGCGACACCACCTCCCGCGTACATGGCATAGGCAAGGCGGCAGCCTTAAAGAAATATGCCAACTCGTTGCACTTCAGAGAGCAAGCAAAGGTTTTCAACTCCCCTTCCACAGTCGATGATATCGTGGTAGCAGGAAAAAAATGCGCTGGTATCCCTCTACGGAGGAAAACCTGGGGAGAAACTAGACGGCATGCGCTACCAACGCTACTGTGAGAAACTGGCGACCAATAGTTCTCAAATACAGCCTCAGAATCTTCCTCCGACGTCAGCAGCAGCCAGGCATCATAGCCTAAGAGTGTACCTGCAAGTGAAGTAATGGAAAGGCGAAAACGAAGGCATGTCATTGGAGGACTATGGATAGAAGGTGACGGAAGGCCAGGTACTCCCTCGGATGACTGACCTACCAGCCGCACCGGAGTCGCTTCTGCAGATGATAAAGTGTAACTGCTCGTCAGATTGTGCCAGCGCAAGATGCACCTGCCGTAAACATGGTCTAGAGTGTTCACCTGCATGTGGCCAATGCAGGGGTACGGCGTGTACAAATTCTCCAATCCAGTTTGACGAAGATGACAGCCAAGATGAGTAAACGTGTAACGTGGAAACGAAAGCACGAAAGTCATAAAATAATCTGAGTACCTTGTGAAACTTTATAAGACAGTACTGCGGGAGTATATTGTATTTTTGAAAACATATCTTCCTTATCTGTATGTTTGAAAACGAGTCGGTTTTAGTAACTGCGTATTGTTGAGCGATAACGAAGTGTCATAGCCTTTCGTTAGTACCGACCTCTCCGAGGGACAAAAAATGAAATTCTGTATGTCTTTGAGTAAGAAATGTTAATGAAATTATTTGACTTATACATGATTTAGTGGAGATATCTACAAGATGAAAGTTCACAGAACTGCCTGGAGTACTATTAATCAAATTTGGAAGAATCGGGTGCAGTTCTGGCGATAAACAAGTAGAATAAAAGCAACTTCCGTTTCTTAACCTCGTTTCCATGTCGCAGCAAAGCGTTAGTTATTAGCCATTTAAATTTTGACATGTTCCCGTGCTTGGATCCTTTGGGACTTTTAGCATGTTAATCTAGAGACCATTCCTAAATGATTGGCGAAGAGAAAGGTTCTGTTGCAATTAGTGGCAGGTCCAGCCACAAAATAACTGGACTATTATGCAAACATCCCATACGTACATACGTACAGTGTAGCGAAACTCTTATCATTTCCTGTTCCTGTGTATTTTTACTTCCGCTTCCCTTCGAATTGAAATTTTGGTTTTTCGAATTCGAATATGTGACGTGACGTTAAGTTCAAATTAAAGATTTCATTTGGAATTTTGTGGAAGATTATGGTTGCATTGTTGACGATTAAGACGCTTATTGGAGTGGAGAAGGTGAATTGAAGTTCAAATCATGTAATTTGCATTTTAGTTGGAATGGTGATTTGAACTTCAACATCCGCGATGTCGAGTTTTCCGTTTATAGTTTCAACTTGTTCAAAGTAACTTCAAGTTCGAATGATGCTATTTCGACTGCGTTCATTGCGATTTCAAATTCATATGACGAGATTTCGACATGGATAGTCTAATTTTTGAACTTGAAATTATATTTCATTTTCAATTATTTTTGTCCGCAAATGTACGCCATAGACCACGACCACGACCACGACCCCACAAGCGAAGCGTCGCTTTAAATACTTATCGTGTATAAATAAAGATTATTGATTGATTGATTGATTGACCACAACACACAATCGCTTTTTTATTTTTTTCTTTCACCAGTGAGTTTTACCTTGTTTTGAAACGAAACTCCTCTGAGTTGATTGCCATGAAACTGATAAGCTTAATTATACTGTTGAGGTTGGCAGCAAGATGACAACTCTATTTATTTTTTCATTCTCAGAATCAGAGAGCGAAAGCTGGTTCTATGGCTTTTAGAAATCGAACTTTTCATGCCATGTATTTAGCAGTTGGAAGTTTCGTGTTTGCATGAGATGCAGCCGAGCCGCACAGTCTGAAATTATTGAAGTCTTCAACCAAAGAAAAACCATGTAAAAGAATTAAATGGGCATTTTCTTGAATGAAAGTCATTTATAGGCATGTTTAGTTTCCCGGCACTGAAAACTCCGAGTGTTTGTGACTGCAGTCGTCAAAGTCGAAGTTGTTATTAAATCCCGCCCATCTTTTGTTTTGAGTTCTTGTTTTCTCTGATAATATAAAAATTATTAAACGGACTAAAATTTTAATTCCTGGTTTTAGTGTTAATGATAATGATGACGTCTTTATTTTGGTTTCTTTCATAAGTATTGTTATTCTTTTCTTAGTCGCCTTCTCCCAAATTAACTTATGCCAAACCAGAAGCATGCAAGAAAGCCAGTAAAAACAAAGTCGTCATGTCGAGCGCTCGCGACCTGCAAACTTCAAACATCGTTTTCACCGTTGGTGCAAACAGATAACCATGTGGTGCAAAAGTTTGACACTAGAAAAATATATAAGCTTTCGAATGAAGGGATTTTTTTCGCCCCCTTTTTTGTCTGTTTCGCCCTTTTTGCTTTTAAACTTGGTGCGACGGCGATGTTATGCTTACGCAATTGATTTATATACTAGACCGGAAATAAAAAGCTAACCGGATGTCAAATTTTCTGCTCATGCGCATTGCGTTTTGCCGCGGTGTTGAGTTAGTTAACGTTGCAAGGGTAAAAGGCTTGAGCTTAGCTTACCCGCATGTGATACATCTTGAAACTCTAGATTTAACATTAAAAGTTTTGTACGAGTTCTCCCCCTTTTCTTCAGACGTTTTCCCGTTCCATCTTGAAAATTACCCAGAATGCGTATTGAGGACAATAGGCTGAGCGAGAGGGCCCTGGGAAGACACGAGTTCCCAGTACCTTCTGGGTAATTTCAAAGATGGCGAACGAAGTTGGCTATCAATGCTGAAATTGTACCTTAATCAATCCGTTATTCAGTTAAGGGCTAAATGTAACGAGTCTTTATGAATCATGCCTGGGTTATGGTTGCCAGTCTGACTACAATGTAGGCCATACAGGATGTCACGTTGAACCAATGTACAGATCTTCTAGTACGAGGTAAATATTTATAAGAATTATTTATAAGAAATATGGACTGCAATCAGTATGTGGTGTATTTAAAGGATTCTCGATTCTGGCTACATCCTAGCCTTTCATTGATGATTGCCAGCTAGAATCCTCATTAAGCTTCATCAGATTATAAGATGATACGTATGCTACTACTCTTCATACATGTATGTCATAAACATGCCGCTTGCATGCATTATATTTCTAAAGTAATTAAACTTTCCATTACAAGTAAACTTTTTTGTAAATCGTTAACCAGCTTTAAACTAAAAATTTAATATTCTGGTATTATGTTTTTGTATTTCACTCTAAATTTGAGATTTGTTATTTTAAGCCAAAAATTAAAAACAAATCATAGGATAATATTTCTAACTTCAAATGAGAGATTCCAAGCAAGCTTGACTTTAGAGTGTTTCTTTGTCTCACGTAGAAGTGTAAGACTAAAACTTAAACTATTTTATGAAAACTTTTTCGTGAATTCACTGTTTGTGCTTTTAGTTAATGTCACTTACTTTGTGGACCAAAACACAAACAGTCAACATGGGATTTGTAAGACCCTGTGACCCCATGCCCCTGGAATTTCTGCCATGCTTAGCATTGAAGCCTTTTCATTAGGCAACGAGTTAGTGCATGTTCAGGCTGTTCCTGGTAGTTCCATTGACAGTCCAGTTGTGACTCCAAGGCATGACAATGTTAAGTAAGAAAAACCGCATCAACTCTTTAGTGGTGAAATACCCTTACCACAGAGGCTATTAGAAATTCCAGAAGGATGTGATTGGTCAATTGCATATTTTTTAAAGGTAAAAACCCTGTTTTCCTTAAAAATCACCATCTTTTAAACTTTTAAAATTTGTATCCTTTGGGATCTTCCCTTTATGGAGTAATAATATTGTGAAATTACACTGAGAGTAGGATGAGATATTAAAATTGGTATCCACTTGGCAGTGGTGAGATTGGGCGAGTTTGTGCGAGATAATGCAAGTTTAGGCGAGTTAAGGCGAGATAAGGAAATTTGAACATAATCTCAAGTTGCGAGTTAGGGCGAGTTAAGGCGAGTTAAGGTCCCAGAGTACAGAAAAGACCAATAGATGTGCTTTGAAGAAGCGTCAAGAATTGAAATTAAGATATCATTTACCAAAATAGCTAGTGTATTGGACAGAGGGGAAATCACTGGATGGTGCAATATTAGCTGTTGGAATTAACAAATGTCATGCTGCTGGCATGGAATTAATTACACTCATAATGAAAAAACTTTGTTCACGGTTAAGTTGTTCATCATCAACTGAAAATAAGTCCCAGATTTTACAGAAGCCTTGATTCGTAATATCTCTTTGTGTAAACAGATTTCTTACAAACACAGAGGAACTTGTTGTTCCAGATAACGTGATTTGCAATTTTGTGTACTGAACTATGTTCACTTGCGTTTAATTCTGATCATGCAACAAGACATTGCCTATAGAAAGCTGGCAGAAAAATATTTACATGTAGTTTAAAAGCATCTAAATTATAATGCAGTAAAAGCTTCCCACGAACAGGTTTCAGAAGCTCTCCTAAAAACACTTTCCTTGGACTTTAATAATCCTCTCAAAATTTTTGTAAGCATATCACTCGCTTGGTGTGAATCATGGATTCAGTATCAGGCATATTCAAGCCACCATTCTCAGCTTCTCTGTTCCAGATAAAATGATAAAAGACTGAATGAACTTCTTTCATGAGATACTTAGAGATTGAAATAAGTTTAAGTTTAATAATTCTTTTTACCAATGTACAAAATAAAAATATATATACATATATAAGAGTACAATAGGTAAAGGAAAGCAATAGGAGGAAACTGAATTCCCATATAAAAACTGCCCTCCAAAACGAAAAGATAAAACAATTAAGAATAGAAAACTAATACATAACAACTATACATCACATGATACTAAGAGAAAGAAAAAAAACAACAACAACTAAATAAACTACTTAGATATTAAATAAAAAGGAAAATCCAAATTCATTAGGAAATAATAAACATATGACTATTTACAAAGATAATTAAAAAATGAAAAATTAAAATAGTTTGTCCTTGCTGCTCTGCCTGAGTTTAAAGTCATGGTTTCTTCTAGTTCTTGTCGGGCCAGTCAGATCTACATATGTGGTATAATCACTATCAGAATAGCCATGAATTATCTTGTAAAGTTGAACCAGGCAAAGGTATTTTCTTCTAAGCTCCAATGTTGACCAGTTTAGTTCGGTGAGCCTTTCAGTGTAAGAATATTATGAGATCCACATGTCAATCGAGTAGCACGACGCTGAATGGATTCAATACTGTGTATGTGTTTAACCAAATATGGATTCCACACTGGGCAGGCATATTCCAGAATAGGACGAACTAAAGCGATAAAAGCTGTTTTGACTGGCACAGGATCTTTAGACCCAAACGTTCTCCTTATTAGACCCAATACTCGATTTGCCTTACCAACAATGTAATTGATATGAGCCGATGCTTTAAGCATAAGCTTAGGGATGGCAAGGGTTTTAACAGTTAGTATTCTGCCTATAAGAATCGCTCAATTGCTTTCTTAATTGATTCCAGAGTCTTGAGCTGTTCTCTTTTTTCAGCATCTGGATTCACCACCAAAATAAGCAACTAGAATCTTGATGGTGTCACAAAGATTATTCATATCCAAATGCCCTTCCCAGAGAGATCCACTATTTCCTAACGCTAATGCTTTGGTTTTATCCCTTACTTTTAACCCTGAGAATGCTCCAAAAGCCCTCAGGGTGTCTAATAGGATTGTGTAAGACCTATTGTCTTTAATGAAGCAGGTCATGCATATCATCCGCAAAAAGAGTGAGTTTAACATTTTTTTCCCCCATCCTAATACCTTGAATGTTATTATCGTTTCTTATCTTAATAGCTATTGCTAAGACCTCCAAAGCTAGTATGAAAAGATAGGGAGAAAGAGGATCCCCCTGCCTTACCCCTCTACTTAGAGAGAAAGGTCCTGGAGTAAAACCATTATTCATTACAGAGCTGGAGGCCTTATTAGAAAAGACTCATACCCACTTCATGAAGAAGGACCAGAGTTAAATGCATGGAAGACTCTTAAAAGGAAATTAAGATTGAGGGCATCAAAAGCTTTCTCAAAATCTATGGCCACTAAGATCCCTGAAATGTTCTGTTCATCGTATGGTCAATCACATTGTCAATTTTCTGATGGCATCAAAAATGTCGTTGGTAATGATTTGTCTCTGGTGACATGAATAGCTGTCAACGTAGAGATAGTATCTTTTATTATAGGTCAAACTGTATAAAGGTTACCTGGATCTCACTCATAAGGCATCTTGTGACTTTTTAATGGACAAAAAACAAGATCATGGACTACACCCTAGCTCCTCTGTAAAGGTCTACCGTAAAATTCTGAAAATAAACCCTCCATGTATAAGCCCCTCCAAATATAAGCCCCCCAAAGCGGTAATGCAAAAAACCCTCCCTTAAATCGCCCCTCCAAATGTAAGCCCCCGGGGGCTTGTACTTGGAAAATTGCCCTCAAATACGAAATAAAACAAAGCCAAAACGGTAAATTTACTTCCAACTATAAGGCTAGCCCAATCGATTTTGAAACACAAATTTCCCTCCATAGATAAGCCCCTCAAAAAGGGCCTCTGAAAAATATAAGCCCCGGGGCTTATTTTTGGAATTTTACGGTATCTGAAGCTGCAAAGCTCTCGGAAACCTCTATTTTCATTGCATGGCCAGTGAAAACACACCTACTATCTATTTTATGGAAAAAAAAGGCCTTAAAGTGGGTGGTTAAATTGTCAAGGTTGTAGGATAAGGAAATGACTGGACTTTTGTTATGGGCAGAAATATGACGTAATATGGGTATATGGCAAAAATTCTACTGTTCATTACATTGTGCTAAAGAGATTTCCTTTGAATGGTCACACACTGTATTTTTGACAAAATGATTGCTGCGGAGCGACCGAAGGGAGCGAGCAGCAACATAATCAGGATTTAAAGGAAATATATAAGGGGGGACGAATTCTCGAATTCATCACTTTTTACCACAATGCATTGCATTTAACCACACTTTTTACCACAATGCATTGCATTTAACCAGAGTGCATTGCGCCACGAACAACTCAAATAAAAACATGGGGAAGTTCGGTGGGTGAGAGTGCATCGTTCGCTGCTTAGACTTAGAGTTTTCTTTGTGGCAAATTTCTACAGCACGGTTAGAGGTCTTACCGAACTTTAAGACACGCAGGAGTCTTTCAGATGAGTACGATGGTTAACTTGGGGATTGGATTTCAATTCAAGAGCCTTTGACTCGTCCTGGTAGTAAACCTGACGAGAAGATGAGCATTTGATCTTCGACTCCGCAACACGGGGGATATACAAATTCCAGCTTGCTAGAAGGTGATGTGAAAGTGAGAAAATGTCATGCAATGCTATTCTTAAGAAACTGTATGAGCCGAAAATGGATGTGATTTTGACATTCGCTTCAAAACAACAGCGGAAATCGAGATAACAAAACATATGTTTTGTGTCCTACTTTGCAGACGAGGACGTGTATCGGCGTTTTGAAAAGCATAATTATGTTCTTTCATTCATTCATTGCCATGGAAGATGCGTTTACATTGTTTTTTCACTGTTAATAGCTCGGTTAATGCGGCCGGCGATCATCTTGCCGGCAGAAGTTTCATGGAAAAGGAATAAAATGAAAGACTTTTACTACAGATTACGTAATCAGCCACTGCGGTGTGGTGGCTAGGTGTAGTCGCGTCGAGTCGTAGGTGCTGGGTTCGAATCCTACCGAATTATTTATTCCTACTTTCTTTTTTTTCCCGTTTCTTTGTGTTGTTGTTTTCTATAAATATATAGCTAAATAACTGTTACCTAATAAAGTGTAACAAACAGCAAGAAAAGTATTGTGTTTCGAGAGAAAATATCGTGCACCGTATATTAAATATATGGATAAACAATCTGAATTTCTATTATTTCCTACAATTTACTGTGGGAAAACCAGAGTTGATAACCACTTGATCATTTTCTAAACAACGTTCCCACGAGTTCTTTCTATAGACTGATAGTAATTATTCTAATACTTTCCAACATGTAAATAGCCCATTCAATGTCATTTTCGATTCTTTTAAGTCTCACTGCCCAACTAATGCCAGTATCAACAGAATGTGCCGCAGCATTACTATCTTTTAGATACCCTAGTTCATATTCTTTTTTAAGCAAGGTGAAGATGTCATTGCTGCAGAGCGACCGAAGGGAGCGAGCAGCAACATAATCAGGATTTAAAGGAAATATATAAGGGACGACGAATTCTCAAATTCATCACTTTTTACCACAATGCATTGCATTTAACCACACTTTTAACCACAATGCATTGCATTTAACCAGAGTGCATTGCGCCACGAACAACTCAAATAAAAACACCAGGAAGTTTGGTGGGTGAGAGAGTGCATCGTTCGCTGCTCAGACTTAGAGTTTTCTTTTTGGCAAATTTTTTACAGCACGGTTAGAGGTCTTACCAAATTTTAAGACACGAAGGAGTCTTTCAGATGAGTACGATGGTTAACTTGGGGATTGGATTTCAATTCAAGAGCCTTTGACTCGTCCAGGTGTTAAACCTGACTAGAAGATGAGCATTTGCTCTTCGACTCCGCAACACGGGGGATATACAAATTTCAGCTTTCTAGAAGGTGATGTGAAAGTGAGAAAATGTCATGCAGTGCTATTCTTAAGAAACTGTATGAGCCGAAAATGGATGTGATTTTGACCATTCGCTTCAAAATAACAGCAGAAATCGAGATAACAAAACGTATGTTTTGTGTCCTACTTTGCAGACGAGGACGTGTATCGGCGTTTTGAAAAGCATAATTATGTTCTTTCATTCATTGATTGCCATAGAATATGCGTTTACATTGTTTTTTCACTGTTAATAGCTCGGTTAATGTGGCTGGCGATCATCTTGCCGGCGGAAGTTTCATGGAAAAGGAATAAACCAAGACTTTTCTTAAAGATTACGTAAGCAGCCTCTGTGGTGTAGTGGTTAGGTGTAGTCGCGTCGAGCCGAAGGTGCAGGGTTCGAGTCCTACCGAATTCTATATTCCTTCTTTCTTTTTTTTTTGCGTTTTTTGTGTTGTTGTTTTCTATAAATATATAGCTAAATAACTGTTACTTAATAAAGTGCAAAAAACAGCAAGAAAAGTATTGTGTTTCCAGAGAAAATATCGTGCACCGTATATTAAATATATGGATAAACAATCTGAATTTCTATTATTTCCTACAATTTACTGTGGGAAAACCAGAGTTATAACCACTTGATCATTTTCTAAACAACGTACCCACGAGTTCTTTCTATAGACTGATAGTAATTATTCTAGTACTTTCCAACATGTAAATAGGACATTCAATATCATTTTCGATTTTTTCAAGTCTCACTGCCTAACTAATGCCAGTATCAACAGAATGTGCCGCAGCATTACTATCTTTTAGATACTCTAGTTGACAGGTATGCATGAAAGTGCAGAAAAATCGCCATCTGTTTAAAAGTAAAAGTTTGACATCTTTTCCCGGGGGGGGGGTTACTGCCATATATGGGCTATATAGGTATGTGCCGCTGTGAAGGGTATGGTTTTCATGCAGTTTACTCTAGGATAGGGTAAATAAATCATAGCGTTTGGGTCTAGAATAGGGTATCATTTTTCAGGAAACTGATCACTTGGTTGAAGATTTTATCTAGACTAGGGATTGTGGTATAAGGTTTTGTTTTGGCTAGACTGTGCTAGTGACCTCAGTAGTTTCTGGAAAACAGCTACTCTTGGATAGGGGGGATTTGGGGAGTTTACTCTAGTATAGGGTAGCAAAATTCAGCTGAACTAGCTCTGGTATAGGTTAAGGGTTCCAGGGTCCCAAAGGCACATCCCCACCCAGAAATTCCTAAAGTGCCCCCCCCCCGGCATCTTTTCATCCCTTTTTAAAATGCATATCCAAGGACGTTGTTATTCTGGAAAGACTACCCTCACAAATAGTTGTTTCCTCATGGGAAAGAGGTTATATTTACCCTGGGGTAGAAAGGTGGTCATCACTTTTTTTCTCTGTTTCTTCCTGATTTTTTAATCGCACATTTGGAATTTGAATCAATTTTCTGTTCCTAAGAGGGTGTGAAAAATAGGGATAATTCCATTGGAGCCAACTGGTTTGCCTCACGCCACTTGGAATTCCTTACGTTGTTATGTTGAATTTGAGTTTTTCTTAAGTGATGTTCTTTACCCAACGAGCCTTTGTGCTAAAATACTCTGGTAGGCAAATGAAGATTTCATTATTTAATTTTGTCCATTCTTATTCAGATTATGGATGACAAGTATTTTGAAGGTATTTTAAATTTCGTAAAGAATGCGATTCAGAAGATCCTGGAAAAGGACACAAGCGAGCTGTCTTTTGAAGGACTGTATAGGTAAAACTATTATCTTACGTTTCCATGCACTATCATATGTGAACAGTAAAGACAATGTTTTTGTTTTGCTCATTCATTTAATTCACTTTTAGGGACTTATCAGTAATTAGTAGGGGGGAGGGGGGGCTGGAAACAGAGGGAGGGTCACGACTTTTTGAGACTCAGAAAAGGGAGGCGTTTCCATTACTCTATTTGGGCCACGCCCAAATAACAAGGTATGTGAAAGGGGTACCATTTGTCAATAGAAGGTATATGAAAGGGGGACCTTTTTTGTGGAGAATGGTATATAAAAGGGTAAGGGGTTAGACCTCGGGGCGGAGTCTTCCCGTCAAAAAATTTATTGAGTACCCCCCCCCCAACGGGTTTTCAAAGCGAAGCACAGATTAAAACAGTGTCTCAAACACAGGTTTGGAAGGATAATTGAATTTTGTATCGTTCCAGTTTTTTAAGATCACATCTTATTAATATTTATGAAAAAAACGGGACCGTGAAAACAAGTCCAGATAATCAAAAAGT